>JAZHYW010053626.1:0-149547 GCA_037355805.1 Ixodes ricinus
GCTGTGACACATGCTGCAGTTCCTAAATATATAGTTATATTTAAATTAAGTAAGCTTAGAAGTGGACAAGTGGAAGGTTGGAAACGACCTCCATGAAGTTCAGCTGAATTTTTGTTTTAAGTACGGTGCACGGTAGTCAGAGGCTTGGAGAAACAATTCGATATACAATTAGAAATTATTTGGTCAAGACCACTGTTCGCTTCGAATTCGCATCAAACTTCGGAAGTCACCATTTGCACTTGCCCGGTTAAGGAGCCTTTAGGTCTTTCATAATTTTTGGGGGAGTCAGTGTGTAAACTGGCACAGAAGAGCGGGTTACATGTCTATTGTGTCTAAAAACACGGCCGCAAATCCTTCATAACGAATTTCTCAGGAATTGAGGTGGCAGTCGAGCCAGTGGAAAGGCAAAAATCACGCGTAATGTAATCCAACTTCTGGACACCATGTATTGTTTCAGGTGGCATAATTTCACTATGATCCACAATGCCAACCAGGTCAGCCTGTACCTGGATAAGTTGTCACACTCAATCCGTCTGACCGACACCAACCACCACTTGCACCTGGATCCAGACCTCTACATCGGCGGTGTTCCACTCACCAGCAGAGGTATGCATCCAAGCACGCTTGCAACCATCTCTTCGGCTGTTCAAAAGATGTACCCGTCGTAACAAGAAATCGTTTATAAGAATACTGACATATCTGTGCACTTGCTGCTTTTCTTAGATACCCCTCTGGTAAAGTATGATGCTCTGCTAGGTGGTGCATATTTAGGTACAAAACACAAAAGCACGAGACAAGGACAAGAGAGGACCGTAATATCCTGAGAGCTCACATAAAATCTAAATCAAATTCTGGGAAATAGGTGCTAAGCTGTCTTTCGGTGTCCCTTAAAAAAAAGTTTGAAAGAGTGCTAGTTTTAGATTTTGTGACCTGCAAAACTTGTGATCGCAGGGAGGAGCAAACCAAATTTGACTGTCGTTCCCACTTAGTGATGTTCGCTTATCTTCCTCTGTGGCTAAGTAACACCATTTCTGCCAAGGTCACTATTGGTTAGGGCCACGCAATTGAAACAACCTAGCTTTCAGAGTTTTTGAAGAAAAAAAAGCAAATCGTGCCAGAAATATGGGTGGGTTACCTTTCGAGGGTAGGGCTCTCTTGGATATTATAGTAGACAGGGCGGGCACTAAATTTCATGTAGTTTTAAAACTGGTTGAAAATCAGTGCCTGTCCTCTCTGCTTCTTGTCTGTCTCTTTCATGCTATTTCATTTTGTACCTAGTTCCTCTAGATGTCTTTGTTTTAACAGTAATATGTTATAAGTGCTGCTGTTATCTGTGGATTGCACTGGACATGTTATTTCTGGTAAAATTCAGAGGTTGTTTTTATTTTTACCACAAATTATTTTACCTCTGCTAAATTCTCAATGCCCTGCAGCTCGGCACTTATCGAAGTTAGATTTTGTGAACATGTGAATTCGTAATTTTTAAAAAGTGTGGATAAGAAGAAATAATGTCCACATGCAAATGCATCATGAGGCCGTTCAGGGATTCCCAATGCATCCTGCATCAGAGATCTTCTGCAGTTGCATAGGGGGCTTTTTTTTTCTCGATTTTTTTACTTGGCACGAATTGCCATGAATGCTCTTGAGGACCCAAGTCCTTTTACTTTTTTTTGGTTTTTTGATTTGGCACGGACCCCCATGAATGCTCTCGAGGACACCGGGTGGTCCGCAGACCACAGTTTGAAAACTGCTGCTCTAAGAAGATGCATTGATTTGCACTTTACACACACTAGTTAGAAAAAAATACATGATTAGATATAATGATTTTTGGGGTAACTCTCCAAGGTGGAGGGTCTATGCACAAATATAAATTGACTTCCACCTGAAATGGAACGGACTCACGCTCTCTAGACAGCTGGTGACCGCTTTTTCAGTAGCCAAGTTGCCTGGGGGAGGCGGCATGAGTTGCATTCCATTTCAGGTTAACTTGGGCAAATATTTAAATGGTACACAAGCAGTTTATTGGTGTAGGCCGTAAAATTTCTGTGCTGGCTCTTTTCCATCCGCAACAAATTGTAACGCTCATAACTGGTGCAGACGGTACGGCCGTATTCCCGGGCCTGGTGACGGACCTGAAGCTGGTGGGCTGCATCCGCGAGGTCTACTTCAACCGGGACAACTGCCTCCAGTCGCTGAGGAAAGGGAGCCCAATGCCCGCCACATTGGGATCTTTCCCGTCGAGTATGGGTGCGCGCTCGTGGACACAATCCCGCTCACGTTCCCGTTTGCCGAGTCTCGGCTCAAAGCTCAACCTGCCAAGCGCGCGGAGGCTCGACATCTCGGTCGACTTCAAGACACACCAGAACGAGACTGTCATTGCTTCGAGCCTCCTCCGGTCCGACAAGGGGCAGGGATTCTGGGAGGTGAGTGCTGCCGAAAGTGAATTGGATTTCAGATTTTGGGCGGGTTGTGCTAACTGGCGGGAGGAGTTTCAGCGATAGGGTGATGCATTCTTGACTCTCCATAAAGTAAATACGTTTTTAAAAGAACCATTAGATGAGTTTCAAACTTTCACGCAGTAGTTTTTTGTTTCGTTATAGAGCCAGTGTTTATGTTGAGAACTGCAAAAGGGTATTCCACCTTCCCTTAAAACTTGTAACTTTCATGAAACGCAGGACAGGAATACATTAGTTTTTCAGTGCATCAACTTAATTAAAAAAAAAAGCAAAAAAATAGTGTTGTGAAAATATTCGAACTTGCGAATAGTAGTTTAGGATAATACGTTATTCAATATTTGCTTCGAGGTTAACTGCAATATTTCTACTTTTCGATATGTTGATCGTGGCGAGTTAGCCCCGTTGAGTGTGCTTCTTACCGAGCACCTGTGCGCTGCAGGGAAGCAATACCCGTGGAGCTCGCGGGCTTCGTGGGTATTGCTTCCCTGCAATGCACAGGTGCTCGGTAAGCAGCACCTAACAGGACTAACCTCGCCAGGATTATGCCAGAGTATGCGTTAGGCAAGGCAGCGATGTCTTTACAACCTGAGCTCATCATTTGTGCTTGTTTTGTTTTACAGCGGAGCTTTTAAGGGCTAGTTTCCCCAGTATCGTGTCGGTCAGCAAACAAATAATGACACCAAACTCTCGATAGCTACCGCCATCTATGAGCGACGGCGGCAACCAGACAACTGGCTTGCTGGTTGTCTGGTTGCCACTGTTGCTCATAAATGGCAGTAACCTTCCGGACTTTCCACTCTGGCTTGCCGTCTTGCAGCCGGCCATTACTTCATTCCCACTATAGTACAGCTTCACTGGGCTTCTTCCTTCACCAGAATGGAAAGGCTGAAAGTTTTTTTTTTTTCATTTTGTGTTAAATTTGAACTTAAAGAAAAAAATATTTGCATATGGCGAGCAGATTTATAAATCCCCTTGATTAGGATAGCTGCAACAATTTTGTTGTTTACATGCCACAATTCATAAATATACTTACATTAATATGAACTGAGCTTAGAAGTGGACAACTGGAAGGCTGGGAACAACCTTTACGAGTTCAGCTGAATTTTCGTTTCAGCATGGTGCATGGTAGAGAAAGGCCTGGAGAAACTATTCAGTATTCAGTTTGAAAATATTCGGCCAAAACCTCTCTTCGCTTTGAATTTGCTTCAAACTCAAAGTCCACTATTGGCAAAACACTAAAAAATTAAAAAAATCTGAGTCTGCTTTGTTTCTTGACTCAACAACAGAATGGGCAGTCACATCTGTTGTGTCATATACACGTATTGCTTCACAAGTACTTGCTCGTATGGTTCATGGTTTGTGTTGCCAATGTTCATTACAGGCACACATTTTGACTTGTCTTGCTTACAGCATGTGCAGTGCTGACATTCTTATGGTCTTTTGATTTCTGTCGCTGCTCTATTTTTTATGAATGTGAAGCCAAATATTAGCGGAGTGGACTGATTCAATTGTTACGGAGGGAGCGTAGTTCGGGTGATGACTCGGTGTACATCTAATTCATGAGCTGGATTCGGCTGCTGTGGTTGATCACCGCTGATGCAATACTGTCTGTCATTGGAGAAAGGAAATATTTTACTGCTAAAGTTTTCAGCACTTTCAGCAAATATCGCATTACTTGCTTACTAGTACCTTGATGTGCTAAATTACTTTTGCTTCATTAAGCCATATGTGGTTAGCAAAACTCCAACTCGATATTGTACCACCGTCTTGATCTTAGTCATGGAAACTCATTAAATGTGCCCTAAATTTAACAAATTTTACACTGGGGCCTGGGTAAGAGGGACAGAACATGGTGAAGGGATTACTTGACGGACAACCCATCTTCCCTTTTGATTCTAGATTCGCCTCAAGAAAGGAACGGCCATCTTCACCATTGTCCCGGACGAAGCAGAATCCATCGCACTATTGGTTCCTGAGTAAAGGAAGCAACTAACTGACGGGCAGTGGCACCAAGTTGGAGTCGTCTTTGAAAACGAGTAAGACAGGGCCGATTGGGATGAATTAGAATGGATCTAACTCAATGCATGAATTAGATCATGCATTGAGTTAGAATGGAGTTGCTTTAGCACACTATCTCAATGGGTAACTGTCACAAAAGTACCTGCCAGATATTCCAGCTAATCTTAATCATCAAAATTTTTTTTATTTTAATATTTAGAATTTTTGTTTTTTATATGAACTGGAATAATCCAAAATATGTTTTTTTAACCATTAAAAATCTTTTTTTAAATACTTCTAACATACAACTTTGCCTTTCTTTGCGCTTGGAAGGGGTGCAAAGTTAGGAGGTTGATGTCACGAAGGCTTGGTCATAAAAGTGATGTCACACAGATGGTGCCGAGAACCGCACATTGCGCACGCGCATTCTTTCTTATCTGCTGGACTGCTCGTTTGCTCGCTCCAACGTGACGCTCCAACCGCTGTGATTTCACAATCTTCGCTCATCGCTTTGGACGGCGGCGAGCTTGTGTGCTCTGTGGCACGGGTAGTTCATGCGACTCTCTTGCGCGCTTAGCAAAGCTTTAAAAGCAGTTGAACGCAGTTCCGGATATGCACCTTGGAGATGGCGGCGCGGGGGCTGCACATGAGCCTCTGCCGAAGTCTGAGCCATGGGCATTTGCTTCTTGTGCACCCGACATTGTCATGAGGCAGGAGCCCGTGGACGTTTCTTTAGCTGCGGTTGTAGTTCTACGGAAATTTATGCAGCATAGTAAATGTATGCACTAACCAATTTTTTTTTTAAACATCAGTAATTAGAAATATTTGTTTTTCTTATCATTCTAATTATCAGATAATTTAGCTTTTTTTATAATCTTAATTATCAAAAATACATGCTCTTCTGATAATTTTAATCATCACAAATGTCTGTTTTTCACTGAAGCATAACAAAGTTCTCTCAATCAAGTGCAAAATTTTTGTACGGTAGAACCTTTGTAACACATACATTTGTAAGCCATTGTTTTGCTTTAAAAGTAGTCCCACTGAGTCAGCAACTCAGTTTTCGTTACACCTAATACATGCAGTGCCTGCCATAGTTAGTTACTATGTACCTATTGGTTATTGCGTACTGTTTTCACTTAGCCATAATCGGTGACAGGTTAACAGTTCGGGGAAGCTCCTCCCACCTCTTCACTATAGCACAGCGAATACTGGAGAGGAGGTCACCTCCTCTCCGGAGGTTACTCTGCTAAAGTGGAAAGGGGTGGGAAGAGTTCCCCAAACTCTGAACCTGCCACTGACTATAGCACATACTGTCTTGAAGCGTTTTAAGTACCGTCAATCTTTTCAGGGTGGTGGAGCTCACAATCGACTTTAACCGCAAGTTAAGGGACACTTACAATCGTCCAGTCGAGCTGGTGGGACCCCTGGTGATTGGTGGGTTTCCCAAGGAGCATGTCATGGGTGAGCTTCACATTCGCTTTGTTACATGAACGTAAGCATTTTTTTTTTTGCACGTTGGGCAAGTGGGTTTAGTTGTGGTTGTTAGAAATCACACAGTACTGTAAACGACTTTACTTTTGTGGGCTCAATATTTTGCAAAATCTTGCAAAGTGTAGATTTCAGGAACACTCTGCAGCCCCAAAATTTTGCAGTTTGGAGCGATATGCTACGCATTTGTTGCCACAAAGGTGATATACTCGCATGGTCAGTTTTTTGTGATCTCTTTTGAGTTGCGAAAATTTCTGAAACTTGGGTCCTCGTGAAAAGTTAAGTCGTTTTACAGTAACCATGTTGAATGAACCTGAGACTGGGGTAGAGAAGAAACATCAAAACGTAGAACAGACAGAAAATAGACAGGACGACGTCTCAATCAGCTGAGTTTGAGACGTCGTCCTGTCTATTTCTGTCCCTTCTACGTTTTGATGTTTCTTCTTTACCCCAGTCCCAGGTTAATTCAACATGGTTAATATTCACCAGCTTGCCTGCACCCTTACGATTTTTTCGTTTACAGTACACATTTTGGTGAGATTTTAGTGCGCATCCATTTTTGCCACACATTAAGAACGTTGAGCCGCTCGAAAAGTCCGGAGTTGTGCGGTAGGACTGCAGTGATATGTTTTTCCGGAGACCACAACGAAAAATGCATTGTCTGGGAATAACGCTTTTGAGGGCCGATAGATGCCGCCGTTTCTAAGCGAGCTTTTGAATGTTCTCTAGCTTTCTAGACTGTTCGCTTTTTAGACTTCTAAACTAAGACTTCTTGTTGGTATATCATACATTGTTAAGGCCAGTGAGGCTGCGGTGCCTATAACGTGTCTTAGACTGGTGTGTTTAGCGTCCTATCCCACCCACACATCAAACATGATCCTGAAGTGGCAACAAATGACGTCGCAGAAGCCAGAGTGTCATGCTATCGGATGTCGCGATCCTGGTAGTTTGGCGTGCAAGTCCTGACAAAAAGTATGAGCGAACAGCGTGTGACGCTGTCGTCGGTTCGTCCCAACTCCCGACTGCCAAGGCTTCCGTGGACCGTCAAGCAAGAGGGTGACCCGTAGCAGTACATACGCGTCTGTTGCATCCACCACTGCCACCATGACACTGCCAAGATCTCGGTCGGCAAAGGCTCAACACTTTTATGATGTCATCGGGCAGAAATCGAGGGACCCCTTTTAGGACGCGCGGTAAATACGCCAGTCAGAGATGCATTCTAGGTGCCATGGTGAGGCCAACTGCCGGAAATGTTTGTCGCGACGCACATGAGGCCGCGTGAAACAGAGTCGCGGTGTGTGGAAAATTTCGATGCAGGTTTTGTGGGGTGCATCCGGGACATCTATGTGGCAAAGGAGTGGGTGGACCCTCGCAAGGTGGTCGGCACGGAGTGCGCCCACGGAGAGGTCTCCCTGGACAACTGTCGCCTCATCAACCTGTGCAACAACCCCAATGCCTGCGAGCACGGGGGACAGTGCTACCTTGAGGGCAACCAGTTCAAGTGCAACTGCAACGGGACAGGCTACACGGGCAAGACGTGCCACTTCTGTGAGTCTTTGTCTTTGCCACCTGCCATCTCGTGCCAGAGCTTGACGCTGTTCGTTGTGTGTGCCACAGGAATCCCCAACGATCGGCCACTAAAATCGTCTTGCCTTGTGGCAGTAGTTCTTGACAGTGCACACCTCCACCTTTTGGGCTACCTAGCTACCAATGTGGGTTCCTAGAAGTCCTGGGGTTTCAGAGCACCCTCATGGGTTTCCAGATTTCCTCAACTGTTCCTCCCCTGTGTAAAGTGTTTTTCCACTGCATGGTAGGCTAGAAGGCTCAGACTTGCTATTTCAGTGGGTCCGAGCCCTCTAGTGATGCATAATTATGCACAAATAATTCTACTTTGCAAAGTCTCTAGGCTTCCGAACTACTTCAATGCAACAATGCCAAGAGCAGAAGGGTTCCTTGTCTATCAATAAAAGAGATATTTTAAACAACTTTGTTTTCGTGAACTCAATAGTTTATGAATTTGATGAAGTAGGACTTGGAGTAGGACTTCCAGGAACATTTTGCGTGCACAAAAATTTGTTATTGGGAGTGGTGTAGTTACCATTAGTTATTAGTTACCATGGGATAATATATTCGCGGGAATTAGGTCCTGATGAAAATTAAGTTGTTTACAGTAGGTGTTCCTCAAGATCGGAAACATTTAAGACCCCTGCTCTAGCCCATGGCACAGGGTCTGTCCAGCAGCAGAAAAATTTAAGTTGGCAGTTGTATTTTGATTGATCGGTCACACCGTCATATGCAGAATTGCATGAGAAACATTGAATTTTCATTAAGTCATATTTTTGGCACGCTCTGATTAATCATATGACACATGGTCATATGCGTGACTTCACAGTGTCAAGTTATGTTGTCAAATGATGTAACAGCTGTGTCTGCATGACCTGTCGTTCACGTGATCTGATGTCACATTACACGCGCGACTTGACACCCAACGTTACTAGCTATGCCAGGCCACGCGACCATGCGACACTTCGCGAAATCTGAGTTGGTTTCTGTTAAAATGCAGCTCTAGCATTGAACACAAGGATTTCATTGCCGAATCCCGACTTCTGGCCGCACTTTACCACTTGTGCTCCGACAGTACGAGCAAGTGTACAGCTGCACTGGCATAGAAGTTTGCTGCAGTTCTGTGGGGAAAAGCAATTCTGTTAGACACTCTGACCATACACTTATAGTACTTTCATGTCAGTACTTCCGAAGTTGGTCATGAGGCATCATCGTTGGCCACTCTATCTTGGAAGACAGTAAACCTCCTGATTGAAGAGCAATGTCTTTGCAGCCACATACAAACGAACATGCCAAGAACTGTTCCTCGTGGGCTACCGGAAGTCGGGCACGTACAAGATCGACATTGACCGCAATGGACCTCTACCTCCTGCCCACGTCGAGTGCGACATGCAGCGTCCCGACGGGTCCATAGCCACCAAGGTCAACCACAACATGCAGCGGGAAATGGTACGGCAGCCTTCCAGTCGGTCGATGCCGTGAAGCTCGAACGGAGACATCTTGCAGTTTTGCACTATAGTCTGTTGTAGGTTGATGAAAAAAAGCGGGACATGCCCCCTCTCGCATATAGCTCTCTGCTCGCTTGGTGGTTTCTTCCTCTTCACCCTCCTCTTCTTCAACATTTGCTCTGCTAAAATGAAAAGGGTGGTGGGTTTTGTGGGGAGGAGCCTGTCCCACTTTTCTTTAACCTGCAATCAGAATATAAACATTGATTGGTTGGGCTAGGGTTTGCTGATTGGGCTGAGCTACCAATTGCACAAAAGACTCGAGGCAACGAAGTGTAGACGCACGCAGCAGAGCACTGTGGTCTGTACGTCTCCCTTTGTCGCCTCCTTTGCACCTTTTTGTTTTAGTGAAAATATGGTAAGGGTGCAGGCGAGCTGGTGAATATTAGCCATGTTGAATTAATTTGTGACTGGGGTAGAGAAGAAACATCAAAATATAGAAGGGACAGAAAATAGACAGGACGACTACTCCTGTCTATTTTTTGTCTCTTCTATGTTTTGATGTTTCTTCTCTACCCAGCCTCAGGTTAATTCTAACAGTGTTTTTAGTGTTTGGTTTAGTTAGCTGTTGAGTCTAGACTAGCTGCCTTGAACCCTATCAGGGCTACGTTCTGTCTTACTAGGGTGCATTTTGTTGATTCGGGTTACAGGTAATTGGATGGCACGCAGGTGTCCGAATTCAGCTTCACGTTGCATGCAGGTATTTGGGGGCCATAGTTAAGATGACCCCTGACCTTGGCAAAGTGCCTTATTAATAAAATATTGCTGTACTAGGCTGCATCAATCATATTACTATATCTGAAAATGTTGTTGAATGGATGTTTGTGATTGTCTGTCAAAACTCTACTAAGTTACGTGTTTCTAGGAAAAATCATCACCCATTGTTATTGGAACAAATACAGTAATCGCTCGTTACAACGGAATTGCTTTTGTAGCGTTAGCTACACTGGCTGAGGTTGAGCAGTTTCGCGTGGCTCGCATGATGAGCCGTGCTCCGTGCTGCGCATGTGCGAGGAGCAGTGACGTCAGACGGCGCACAGCTGGCGCGCCAAAGCCGCCGCCGCCGCGCTCTCGCTGCCGCCGCGCTTGCCTCGCCAATCTGCGCATTCCAGAGGAGTGACGTCATAGCCGTGGCAGACGCACTGGCGCCGCCGCGTGCCCAGCTGTGCGCCTCCGTTGCACAGTAGCCAAGTCTGACGCTGCACCGGAGCCACTTGATGGCGCCTCTCACTTTGTGCGCATAAGCTCACGCTACGTATAACCTAGCATAGCCGAGCTAAGCCACCACGATTTTTCGTATTATCGCTTTTATCGAAGTTCAATGTGGTCCCGACTGCAATGCATGCATTTTGAACCTGATTATTCCAAGTGTATTGGCAGCCGACCGCACTTATTATGAAGAGTGAGGAGCCGAAAGCCTAGCTACGGCTGAGGCTTTTTTTATTTTCACTGGCGAAGCCACCGAAAATAACTCTGATTCATTCGCGCTTGTTGATGTGGACGTTCCCGTTGTTGCTCCTGCCACGGATGCTGCGTTCGTAGAACTTGCATGCGGCCAGAGTAAACGCAAAACAAAGTCCTAGAGGCACCTTGGGAAACTCCGACGACTGTCGAGACGCGAAACATCCTACGGCTTCTTCGAAACAGTGTGGAGTGCAGCGACGGTGACAGTGTTCTTGCGATGCCTGGAGCACTTCTAGGAGAACTGATGCCCAGATGAAATTATTAGCAAACTCCATTTATTGATTTTTTGACTTGGTAAAGCTGCCGCAGAGTTGTTCATAACTGAGGTTTGTTTAATTTAAAATATGGTCAGAGTGTTCCGCAGTGTTCCGCATTTAAGGTTTCCAAGGCTGCATTCACTGTTTTTGGGCTCGCTTTTATCAAATTACTGCTTATATCGAATTTTTTCCATACCGTTGACTTTGTTATAACGAGAGATTACTCTGCTGTTATTCATAACTACAGAAACAATTATTTTTTCATAATTTGATTTAGAAATATATACGCAATATAATGAAAATCATCTTGCCTATGAGCAATAATGTGTTTGTTTCTCGGGGTAACCTTAATGTTTGCAGGTGGTGCGCAAGTATGGCCTGGAAGGGTTCTACATGGACATCACGTACCGCGAGTTCACCCCTGAAATGTTGCAGTCACTCATCTATGCATCGAAACAGTGCTACCAGCACATCACTTATGAGTGCTTCAAGGCTCCCTTGGGGTAAGCTCCCATGATGCTACATAATCTTCAATGCTCCAGTATTAACACATCTGGTTGTTTAATGCAGTGGTACAATCAGGTTTCTGGTTCTAAGTTTTGCTTTTTCCTGTACTAGCTGTACATGGGCTCTTTACACACAGAAGACTGGATGGTTTTAAATGCATAGCATTTGTAGAGCCGTCCTTAGCGATTTCGTGTCCGCGGCGTGTAACCTCTATGACGTCACATGACAATGTGACATCGTGGGAGTCACGTGACCTGACCCGGCGTCAGATTAAGGCTGGTGCACGCAAAGGGACCCACCGGCCTTAATTCATCTAACCACGAGCATATGCTCTTTGTTTCACCTTGCAGACTGCAGAGCTACACCTGGATGGAATCGTCGGCAGACAACCGTTACGTTTCGAGCATCGGCAGCGACCACCCCGCTTGGTGTCAGTGTGCGGAGACGCGGAGCTGCTCCAATGCTTCACGGCTGTGCAACTGTGACGTGGGCGACGCGCGCTGGCGCCTCGACGAGGGAGTGTACCACCGCAAGGAGGACCTCGGGATTGTGCGCATCTACATGCTGCAACCCAAGGGCTTGGCACACGATGCCGAGGCGAGGATGACCCTTGGGCCCCTGGAGTGCACGGACACCAGTGAGATTGATCTTGGATCCCAGTGTTGTTGTGTGTTTACGTTTTCGCCTCACGACTTTGCTCTAAATATTTTTTTTGATAAGCCCAAGTAGGAGGAGGTACAACAAAGGAGCAAAAACGAAACCTAGCATATACATTCAAAATGCATGTATGTTCAGTTGCAGTTAAAAGTGAAAAAAGGTAAACAGACCAGTAGACAGGCATTCAAAAATACAATTGTGGGGAAAACATCCCACACATCAAAACTATTTATTTGGTTTAGATACACAAGAGGAAGTTTGATATGAGTCTTGATGTGGGTGCGTGGGCTCTCGGTTCGGAAAGTGAACCTGATACTTCGTTTACACAGACCCCAGGCGCCCTTTTCTGACAGCATACCGAAGCCAACTCTGGTTGCCAGCTGCAGAGGTGAAACCGAAACTAAACTTGTGTGATGTCCACACAATATATAAAGGAAACAAGATCAACCATCAGTCAGTACAAGGCTACATCAAATATGTAAAAGGCAGCATGATCAAAATGGATGGAGGCTAAAGTTTGTGTAGACTTACACAACCTTTAGTTGAGGGGTAGCATGAGCATGCAGAATAAATAAGCAAAGCTAATGAACGAAGCTCAAAAGAAAAGTTTTGAAGTATGCATTCTTTAATGGTAAGTTAGGTAGAGGCACTTGCCAGAAGCAACCAATGAAGAAGGTTTTTGTTAGTGTTGTGCGAATACTCGAAATTTCGAATACCGTATTTACTCGCACGATGAACGCACTCGCGTAATGAACGCACCCCCAAGTCGGCTCTCAAAATTTCGACTTTTTTTTTTTCACTCGCGTAATAAACGCATTTTCAACTTTGACGTCAAAATTTTGACCCCCTCCCTCCATGCACGAAAATGAACGCACTTTTTTATCCTGGTGCAGCGAGGTAGCGAATGCATGGGCAGCGGGAGCGAACAAAACGCCTCGTGAAAGGCGTTAAAAATAAAAACGAAGTGTCCAGCGTTACGTCCGGCGTAGCCAAGTTACGTCCGAATCTCCGCCTTCCCTAGGTTCACGGGGAGAGAGAGGAGGGCGGGGGGGAGGGTTAGGTATACGCGTTTCAGTGCTCCGTCCGGACGTAACGCTAGCCACAGTGAATAAGAAAAAGATCCAACGAAAACAAAAAAAAGCATAAAAAGATTTTTTTTTTTTGCACAGCGCAGTCTGGATTTTGGTTGCGCGTCGCCGCAAGGAGTTAAGAAAGAGAAGCGGAGAAGCCCTCGCCTCAACAAAGCGAAACAAAACAGCTTGCGAAAAAAGGCAAAAAAAAAAATCCACAAAACCAAGAGAAAAAAAAAGCTCTTTTTTTTTTTTTTGCACATTGCAGTTTGGTTTTGGGGTTGTGCGTCTGCGCGCAAGAGGATATGAAAAAAGAAGCGGTGTAACCCTCGCCTAAGCAAAGCAAAACAGCTTGCGAAAGACGGCAAAAAAAAAAATCCACAGAATTAAGAGAAAAGAAAAAACATAAAGAGGAGCTTTTTCTTTTTCTTTTTTTCGCACGACACAGTTTGGTTTCAGGGTCGCGCGTTGTGCGCAAGGCGATAAGAAAGAAAGCGAGAAGCCCTCGCCCAAGCAAAGCGCACATAATGGAGATCCTGCCCTCGCCTCCTCCTCGCATTTTGGAAAGAGAAGCGAGAAGCCCTCGAAATGAACACACTTTTCTATCCTGGTGCAGCGAGGTCGCAAAAGCATGGGCAGCGTGGGCAAACAAACAACTTGCGAAAGGCGGGGAAAAAAAAGAAAAAAAGCACAGAAGCAAGAAAAAAAACATGAAGAGGGGCATTTTTTTTGCGCATCATAGTTTGGCTTTGGAGTCGCCGCGCCGCGTGCAAAGAGATAAGTAGTTACGTCGATTTTTGCGGGATAAAAGGCCCGTTCATTATGCGAGTAAATACGGACGCAATAACTGTACCTCGCGTAATGAAGCGCACCCCCAACTTTGCCTCGATTTTCGAGAAAAAAAGTGCGTTCATTCTGGGAGTAAATACTGTAGTAGTTTCGAATAACACACTGTTCGATATTCAGTTACGAGATGAACTGTGATATTCATGTTTTCTAGTTTTGATGGCGGCAGTCAGCCCCATTAAGCGAACTTCTTACCATGCACCAGTGCACTAGGAGAAGCAACACTTGCGGAGCTTGCTCCCGCGGATGTTGCTTCTCTGCAGTGCACCGGTGCTTGGTGAAAGCGCACTCAATGGCGTAACCTGTGGCGATCAACATGAATGTATGAATATTGCAGTTGCACGCTTGGGAGAGATGCACACTTTCAATGCAGGATTGTGCACGAGCACGCCTGGTGTATTTGAAAGAAATGACTTTGTGAATGTTAATATCAACATGCCAGTAAAAGTTTCCATATCAAACTGTTGCTGTTATGCAAGAGTATGTTAAGCAGGGATGCCCTGAAAACGTGTGTTCATAATTGTGATTCCTTTTAAAAATTTTAGATTGAGGAAAGATGTAGCGAAATTCGTAAATCCACTCAATTAAATATAGCTGGGCATCTTTATAGGTCAAATCCGTCATTTACTTGCCATCCCAAGGCATTGGACTTTCTGAGGTCGCAGTCCATAAATATAGTTAGATTAAAATTATCTTATAAATGAACAAGTTGAAGCCTGAGAACAACTTTAACCAGTTTAGCTGAGTTTTCGTTTAAGCATGGTGCAGCGGTAGTGAACAGCTTGGAGAAAATATTCTATATTCAATCAGAAAGTATCCAGCCAAAACCACTATTCGCTTCAAACTCGCTTCGCTCCAAATCCACCATTCAAACATGACTAGTTTTTGGCATTAATTTTTTGCACAATCTGGAAAGCAAAGTCTGCACTCATTTTGGCTTTATAAATGGCCATTTATGAGAATTCAATCTGCTTTGGTGAGACCAGGGATAGATAACATTCAGAACAAAATATGGCAGTGCTGAAGACCAAACATACTTTGACGCAGTGGTATAGAACTTGAGAGCTAATAGCCCAGCGTGCTCTTTTTAGGCAGTTGCTTATTTGCATTAAACACACTTTGTCATTTTTATTATGTATATAAGGGATTGCAATCTGAGTTTGGGTGCATAACTCTATAGTCACCAATGTGATAAGAATGCCAGGAGAGGATATCAGTTTTCCTGCTTCCCGGCATGAGTCTGCTGCCTTTCATAACTCTCTGTCCATGTTTATAAAACAGAAGCATATGTAATGCTTTAACATCGTTGCTCTGATGTGTGAGCGTGTACACCTAAGACGTCTCCAGTGATGAAAAAGTGTACGCAATTTATTTTGATCGGCACATTTTCTTTCAGACACGCAGCAGTACGTGATCACATTCAAGACAGCTCCTTCTTACTTGGAAGTACAAACTGGCTGGAGGCGTGGAGACCTTGCCTTCAGCTTCAGGACTTCTAGCAAGCGTGCAGTCGTCCTGTATCAGGCTGCATTGCATGACAAGCATGGCTACCTCCTTGCCATGATCACCAGTGGTGAGTGATTTTAATGATTTTAATAGAGCAGTGAGCAGTGTACAAGGGCCACTGACCTACTTGATGGTTCCGACGAATGCATATTAAGTTGGTGGTGCAAGTCATGCAGGAAGACAAATGGATATCTAGTGGACATCAAGTTCTTCATTGTGCATGTACCTCACTTATGAATATGGTAAGCATAGTATAGTAGAGATATAAGACGATAAAAAATACAAACGACAGTTGCCGATAATTTTGACTTTTTCTATATTTTGGACCTAAAGGAGGAACCGTGACCTACCGGATAGAAATAGTGCATATTCGTCACCAATGTTTCGGACAGCTTGAAGTCTGAAAGTTCAATTATTCTGACAAAATCGTCAGTGAGTGATTAGCAGGAAGCACCACCAAGAAGCTGCCATTTTAGATTCTATGTTAGCTGCAGATAGATTGGCTAGGTTTGGCAGCACTACTTGGGTACTGCTAAGTCCTACTGCTAGGTGGCGCTACGGCTTTTTTTTCTAGCTGCTCATAATTATCATTATTGTTATCATTTTGCTTCGTTCATTTGCCATTCTGCAGTCGTGGACTTGTGCCTCCTATATCATCTCAGTGAATCATGTTTTCGGACTATGCTGGCTTGGACGTCATGGCCCCATCTCTGCTTACGGCACTGCGAAGTGTCGCTAAGAGCGCTGAAAGTACTTGACCATAACGTGAGAAAAAAGGCTGTGATTATGCAGCCAATAGAAAGTGGCCGGACGCAAGTGGAGGCATAACCTGAAGCAAGGCACTATTGATGGCTTTTCTAAGCCTGCTTCAAACTAATAAAGGCAAGCTTCTTTATCTGCTGATTTTTTGGACTGCTCTATTATTCGAAGGCTTTTCTTTTGTTCCTGTGAAGTCCGAGAAAAATCGATCGGCGACTAGTTAGATTACCAATTTTCCTTGGGGTCACATATTTCATTAACAAATGAAACAAACTTATGCAATGTAAATCTTTACCTGATCAAGACCAGGATGCCATTGTTATCATTTATTGCTACAGAAAAGAAACAACTCTAGGAATATTGAAAGCTGAACCCAAGGTTATAATTTTATGACAAGTTTTACATTTGGCTTCGAATATTTTTGTTTTCAAGTTATCAGGCTGTGCAGTAATAAAGAAACAGGAAGTAAAATGTGGATGGAAGCGCTTTGTGTGTCCACTCCTACTCTGTGTCCTTGTTTTCTTGTTTTTCTTGCGTTTTTACATAAGTAGTTATGTACAGTATTCCCTCGTTATAACTAAATTGCTTTTACGAGTTATGCGCTTTGATCGAAGTTCAACGTGGTCCCAACTGAAATGCATGCATTTTGAACCGGATTATTTGAAGTGTATCAGCAGCCAACCACGCTTACTACGCAGGCCGTGGTGCCGAAAGATGCAAGCTAGCATGGAGGTGCATGGAGACTAGGGTGACCACCTGTCCTGCGACTCAGCGGGACTATCCCGCATTGAGGGCTCGTGTCCGCGTCAATAAATTCCCAAATCATCAAAATGTCCCGCATTTTATACTGTAGCAAATTCACTCTGCAACTTATGGCGCTGCCGAACAATGGGGCACGGGGAAGCGCTGAGGTCACTGGTAGTCATGTGCATCGCAATGAGTACGCCATTTTCTATCCAAGCGTTACGGAAGCGACCGCCGATTCTTGAAGGAGAAACGCTACCGTTGCGCCTCTCGACTAGATGGCAAATACTCAAGATTGTCATCAAAAAAGTTTCAATATAAAATATTGTAATTTATTTTAAAGTCACTGTCAATCAGTGAAAGGGTTGCTGTAGATCTTTGTTTTTGGGAATTACATCACACAAGCAAGCGTGCAATTCACAACGTTCGAATAAGAACATAATGTTAAAACTTTGTGTAGGACTATGTTGATAAAGTACCGCATTGACAGGAAATCATAACCTGAAACTGCTGCAGTCGATTTTATGTTTTGAACTTCGACACATTTGATCTATTTGCCATAAGATATACTATTACTTGTACTATATACTACCTTTCCCGTCTCGCGTGTCCCGCATCTCTGCGTGGAAGGTGGTCACTCTAATGGAGACCCTTGCGTCGTCTCCCCTTCTTCACGGGGCAAATGGCAAACTGGAAAACGGCAAACAAGAAAATGGAGCAAACAGATGACGGAAGGCAGAGAGCGGAGAGCGCCGCTTCCAATGCTGATGCACTGATGTAGGTCAAAGAGCAGTGGGAGCAACATCCACGTTCCAATGCTACTCACGGCGCCCGCAGCTGACACTGCCTGACTCCTGTCGGAACCAGGTCGAAGAGGATGGAGCCCATGGAGCTCGAAGGAGATAATCTTTTCGGGAGCCCCTGACGCGTGCTCCTGTGCCTGCACGGCCTGCGGCGTAATATGTATCTACATGCACATGTGATGTGCGTCGTATGGGAGATTGGAAGTGTTTACCGAAAGTCGCTTAGATCTGCGAGGTTGAGAAAAGTGGCCTGCCTGAGTCTCAATTGAAATTGCCCAAGAATTCAACATTCCGGCATCGGCTGTTCGACACTGTCCACCATTTTTGCAAAACAAGCAAGGCTATACTGGACGGGTTCGAGAAGTTTCTCATGCAAAGAAAGTGCGCCCGCGACTCGAAGACGAAAGATCGCCAACTGCTTTGCACACGTCATATTTTCTCTCGCGAGCATGCTTGCCGAGTCTGGCACACGATTCCCAGAGCTGCAATGATCTCTACAGGAGTCTGTTGAAAACATGTTGGCAAAGCCACTGATGATAACTTTGATTCATTTGCACTTGTCGATCCGGACGTTCCCGTTGTTGCTCCTGCCACGGATGCTGCGATCGTAGACCTTGCGTGCGTGCCAGGGTAAACACAAAGCGAAGCGTTGAAGAGGCACCTCGGGAAATGCCAACGACTGTGGAGATGCGAAACATCCTACGGCTGCTTCGAAACAATGTGGAGTGCAGCGGTGGTGACAGTGTTCTCGCGATGCCTGGAGCAGTTCTAGGAGAACTGATGCCGGATGAAAGTATCGGCAACTCCACCTAATTATTTTTTTACTCGATAAAGCTGCCGTGAGATCTTCATAACCAAGGTTTGTTTGATTAGATATACGGTCAGAGTGTTCTGCAGTGTTCCTGTCCATTCTCAAGACAGCTGGCACTGTTTTTTTGGCTCTATCGCTTTTATCGAATTACCGCTCATATAGAATTTTTTGCTGTCCCGTTGACTTCGTTATAACGAGGGATTACTGTACCAACTAGCCCACTTGCATATCCTGAAGAAATAAAATAAGAGTTAGTACCGAATGGCAGAAGTGCATTCATCTTGTCTGAATATCCCACTGTGGATATCAGAGTTGTTTTTTGATCTCTTAATTCGAGTTTTGAAAGTTGTTAGGTCTGTTTTTGAGGGTGCCCGTCGAGACTCTAAGGACTGCATGTTCTGCACTCTGTTTCCTTTGCAGACTACGAGCTGTCTTTCGAGTACACGGTAAATGGGGAGCCACGCATTGTGAAGTTGCTATCCCGCAGCCGCCTGAACACAGGGGAGTGGCAGCAGGTGTGGCTGGACCACGACACGCACCACATGCGCTTCACCGTCAACCTCGACTCGGTCATGGTTGACCTCGGCAAGGACGAGGGGGTCGGGCCCTTCGAGGGCCTCTACATCGGTGGAGCGCCCAAGTGGGTCCTTTGTCTCTTCGCTGTCAGTTGCTCTATGATATCAGAGTTACTTTTAGCTATTGGTTAACTATCACAGGCTTTTAATTTATCGGTTAACTATTGCATGTTCTTAACCTATCGGTTAACTGTCAACAGTTGCTTTGCTATCTGTGGTCCACTACCATAATTGTTTAACTATCAGTTAACTATCACATTTGCTTAACTGTCAGTTGTCCATTTCAGTGGCTTGACTACCAATTATCTATCACAGTTGCTGAAGTACCCATTATCTATCACAGCTGCTTACCTATCAATCATTTGTCATAGTTCTGTCGCTGTCATTTTACCATCACTGTTGCTTAACTATCAGTTAATTAACTGAGCACATGTGAATTTATAATCTTTAGTTGCTTGGTTTCATTAAATATGTACTCTAATTTGTTTGAATCATGTTGAACTTCAAATGCTTACGGAGAATGGACATTCCTGTCATTAGAGTCAGTGTTAAGGAGAGGTGTAGAGACAATGCTGTCATTTAGTTTAATTGTTCTAGCAAATCAGATATACTATGGGATTGAATCACTCCACTGATTGTATTCTGGACAATGTTACATACATTTTCCTTTTAGCTGGGGTGTGTTTCACTCATATTCTATCAGACTCTGCAGGTGACTGAGATTACTTGACTGTTTCAGGGACCTCCTGACGCATCCGGACATCACGGAAGGTTTCATTGGCTGCTTCAGGGGACTCATTATCAACAACCATGTTGTCAATCTTTACAATCATCTGAGCAGAAGGTTTGCTGACTTTTAAGTTTATTTTCTGAACACCTTGAATTTCTTAGTTTTTTTATTCATTGGGTTTGTTCTTTCGTAGCTTCTGACCATGTCTTCGTTAGCCCTGACTTTACATTACAGTAAAGTTGTACAGTAGCAAACATTGAAGTTGGAAAGTAACAAGCAGTATAAAGTTGTACGGTAGCAAATAGTAAAGTTGTACAGTAAGAAGCTAGTATAGTTAAAGTAATATACACTTGTTAGACTAGTCATTCCCACAAGAGGATTGAAGCTTACAGGTGGTAAGTGTTATATGAAGTTTTTCGTACATTTGTTATGTTCTTTTTATTATTTGAGTACTCATAACAGGCTAGATGTCTGACTCCCAAAGTTCCTTTTCTTCTTTCGGTTTTGGCTATGTCATGTGTTGGGTTTATACTGGAGGAGGTATCTGTTAGGAATAATTGCACAATTTTCATTTCTGTTTCTAAACTTTTGCACAATTTGCCTCCCCCTTTAGGAATAGAAAGAGGTGAGTTTAGTTTGTGACAATTCCTACTGGCATGAGCTGCACACCCTCACTAACTAAAGATGCCGTCTGCTAACGAAGGTTTCGCTTCATTCACTACCCTCGCGCAGCATTTTTACCATCTGCTTTCGATAAGAGGTAATCAGCCTACTACTTCAGCCGATTCCTTAACTGCCTAACCACCTTGTCATGATATACTGTATTTTCACAAAGCTGTGACATCCCCATAAGCAGTGAAGAAAGAAATAGATTTATTGGCCTTATTCCAAGCATCATGCAACACCTTGATTATTGCAATGCTTTGCTGCAGCAAATTATGAATGAACTGGGAAGGGGGGGGGTAAATTTTTAGGGTATTTCTCAGCTCTGCTTGTACTGCTCGAAAGTGCAAGCATTTAAAGATTTGTGCCATCCCTCCTGCCTCTGGCCTGTCACTTTTGCCGTGCCCTTTTTTTCTAAATGTGTGGCATTCTTGGAGCCTCTGGTGGCTCTGAATGCTGCCGTTGTTGCACCGCTGGCAGACCTCTTTGGCAAATGTTTCTAGCTCGTTTTAGTAAGACAACATTGAGACTGAACAAGGGCTTTAAACAGTAAGGCTGTCTTAGGTTTGTGGAAATACAGTACGTATACCATTTCTCAACTTCAAAACTTTTTGCAATCCTTGCATTCGAACTGTCCATCGAGAATGTTTCTTTATGTGCACCTTTGGACATCTTAGGGTGCCCGACATTGTGATGGACTGCCAGCCTTCCTGCTCATCTAATCCATGCCAAAATGGAGCCACCTGCCACGAAAACTGGGGCTCGTACAACTGCGAGTGTGAGAACTCGTTGGCGCACAGTGGCACCAACTGTGAAAACAGTTGAGTATATGTTTAATTCTTTGCGTGGGTCACTTCAGAATTTCCCTCTTCCGCTCAAAGTGTGCTAACTGAACGGGCGGCAGTTGCCACGTTGTGGGCAATTTCAACAATTTATGTCGGCAAACTTTTCGTGGTTGGTCATCGTTTTCGCTAAGTCAGCAAACAATTTTAACGTTTTTTTTTACTGCGGGGCGGTGAAGGGCTAGTTTTTCTAGGATTGTGTCTGGTACTGAAACAAATGTCGACACAACACTCTGGCGGTATCTGTCCAGAGTGTTGTGTTTGTCGGTTGTCTGTTTGCCACCGTCGCTCATAGATTGCAGCAACATTTCTTCAGAGGAAGAAGAGTGGGAATGGAACGAGCGGCGAAGTGCGCAGCAGCGCGAATGGTTCCGCAACCGCCGCCAGGCCGCTATCGCCTAAGGTTGCACTGTGTCGAGCGCTTCAAATTTCCTTGCGAAAGAAGAGCAGATCGCTCAATTGGCTGCATACATCCAGTCCTCTCTGGAGTATGCCACCAGAGGGGGCCTGGACTGAGGCCCCCTGCTCATATTCTTTGAGCTTAATAAAGTTGCATCTCTCTCTCTCTCTCTTTCTCGACTGGAAAGCCACTGTCGAGAACAAAGCCTGCAGCTCCGCTGCTCCTCCTTCACCAAAGTGGAAAAACTGAAAGTTTTTCTTTAAAGGATATGAAACTGATTTTGCAAGTTCTGTACTCTGTTTTACTTTTGCCCTATGCCAGCAGCTCAACTTCATTGCCTTCATAGACCCGTAAGTGTATATAGATGAACCAAGCTCACTAGTGCCATGAAGGAACAAACCAGATATGCTACTACTTTATGTCTGGGGAGAGACATTTATGTCGCTAAACATAGAAGCCCGCCAATTTGTTGCGAGCTTCCGAGTGCTTTCGCTCATGGCAAGCGTGGCTTCCTCTCTCGCCAGACCTGAACCAGAACTCGATGACGTTCATCACTTCGAGCTCCTGCTACCACCGGGCAACCCTGGGCAACATTTCTGACCCCGTGCTGGCGGAGAACATCCTGCTCAGCTTCCGGACGTACCAGTCAGAGGCCCTGCTTCTCTACTCTTTCAACCACCTCAACAACTTCGTGCAGCTCCACTTCGAGAAGCGCAAGCGCGTCGTCTTCACCTTCAACTCGCAGAGGTCCATTGTGCAGGGATTTGTGGAGGCCCCAGGTACACTGCTCTTCATTTAATATTGTGCATGACAGGGGTTCTCAAGCTCACCAGACTTATTCTCAACAAACCAACTGTGTGTTTTCTCTTGGATGTGCTATCTCGGTGGCAGTTGAGCAAGAGTATCATGACATAGCACTCAACAAACCATCCTGAAATGCTACGTCAAGAAGCCGTTGTTAGGTTTTTTCCAGTATAGCACTGCCATGAAAATACATATCGCGTGCGTTACATACAAGTTTGGTTAACACTGTATGTATACAGTATTTACTCGAGTAATAGCCGCACTATTTATGAACAAGGCTCTTGTGTCTACTTTTCTGCAGAACATATATGCAGCCAATCATCGCGTTGCACATAAATAACACAGCGAATAACTAGGTCACGAACACGATTCTCCATACAAATGCAAACTTCACAGATGGTATCTTCGCGCGAAGACGTCCTGTAAACCGCTGGAATCATGCTGTCGATCGCGGTGATTGGCAATCCGTGTGCTCCGAGGAAAAGTGAACCGTCTGGTTTTCTTCATAAACAGTGCAGCTAATACTCGAGTAAATACAGTATTTACTGTTTTGTAATGTTATGGGAATATTCAAATTTTTAGGTAGTAGTTCCGAATATTACTCTTTTCGTTATTCACTTCGAGGGAACTGTGATATTCATACTTTCTGAAGTGTTGATTGCAGTGAGTTGGTCCCGTTGAGTCGCTTCTCACCGAGCACCCGTACACTGCAGAGAAGCAATACCCGCAGAGCCCACAAGCTCTGTGGGTATTGCTTCCTGCACATGCAGATGTTTCATCTAGCACAGGGGCTCGGTCAGAAGCGCACTCTGACGAGGTTAACCCACCATGATTTACAAGAGTGCACTGAAAATGCAAAGTTTGAATTACCTGGAGTTTCCTTCCCAAAGCATAGGACGGGACCTGCATGTTAGTTTGAATTATCCGCGAGTTTGAATTAAGAGAGTTTGAATTAACGAGATTCCACTTATAGGTTGGCATCAATGTCTTGACAGCCCATATTCATCGTTTGTGCTTGTTTTTCTAACACAGAACGTGTTTTATTAGCCGATTTTCTTGGAGTTCTGTAACATTTGGTTGTAACGGTTGGCCATAACGTTTGCTTGTAACGGCCAGCCGCTACAACTTACTGTGGTGGCTTGTTGTAGCGAAAAACCAACACTGAGTTGTGCCCATAGGGAACCATATAAAAAGACTGGTCCCCCGGCTGGACTCGAACTCACCACTTTGAGATTGTGAGCCGATTGCTTTGCTGACTCGGTGGCATGCATTACGCAAGAGCGAGCTCATTCTCGTGGGGTGTGAATGAGCTCGCGTGCTTCGCGGCCTCTCCAGTCATGTAGGGCCATCTTACGGGGTGTGTCAGAAATGTCAGCGAGCCTCCGGTAGGCAATGCTGTTGAGACGCGCCCTTCTCTTCTTCCTGGAAGACCCGTTGCAGATTCAGTGCTTACCAGTCTTTGTCAGCATGACCAAGCTTGTATAATTTTTTGCCCAATTTGAAATAGAAGAAAGAATACTTGCATATATATAGCAAGCAAGTTAATAAATCCCCTTGATTTGGATAGCTGCGACAAATCTCTTGTTTATGTGCTGCAGTTCATATAGTTATATTAAAATTAACTGCACCTAGAGGTGGACAGGTTAAAGGTTGGGAACAACCTTCATGAGTTTAGCTGAATTTTCGTTTAACCGTGGTGCATGGTAATGAAAGACTGAAAAAAATACAGAATTCAAAAATATTCGGCGAAAACCACTATTTGCATTGAATTTGCTTTGAACTGAAAATCCCCTATTTGCACATGACTACTGTCTTAGTATGTGAAACTTTGCCCATAAATTGGTAAAAGAAGTTATTATTTTTCTATAAATGTTTCTTGATTTTACAAAAAAACAAAACAAACACTGCATTACTTGACAAGTGCTGGCTGCATTTTGTACTGGTCATGTGCTACCACATTAAGTTGATTGTTATTTAGAACCATTTATTTTCAGTAAAAAGTTGCACTCTCTACACAAGTTTAAATCTGGACTTTTATTTTTTTTTTCTAAGGAGCTCCATTTTGATTTTTGCATGCTGCTAGAGGTCTTTCAAATTGCTCTGTGGGAGTTCTGAATCACATCGTGCGAATTCTCGTGGAACATTGCTGTATGTGATACTGGGAGAACTGGCATTGAACTTGGGTGCACAGAATGTGGGAGCTCGTACCAGCTCGTTGGAGCTCTTTCCAACTCTGCACACCGAGCAAAGTGTTTGACAGGTGGAAAGTATTTTTTTTTTTGTGGGGGGAAAGGTAGTTTTTTTTAGAAAGGCTATGCATCAGCCAATATCGAGTGGAATGGTATGTGTCCCGTTACAGACCTGGCAACGGGACGAATCGTCCAAGTGTTTGTGGACAGGCACGCAGACTACACCGTCTTGCAAGTGAACGGGAACAATGTCACCATCCCTCACCCTGCTGTGTTCCTCACCACCTACTACAAGGACCCCTGGATACAGGGAGAACAACTTGGTACGTGGTGCATTGGTTGTGTGGCCTTCCGATGCGGCTTTGATACGCACCAAGGCAGCTTTTCTTTTTTTTTGTTTTAACCTCCAACGAATTGGACAAAATGCAAGGGTAATCAAAACTGTCTAATTGAAACTTAGTTCTGCACAGGACTCTGCACATAATTCTGCACAGATTTAGGCAGTTATTATGACGTGGAACAAGCTTTAAATTTTCCTTTTCTCAGAGAAGGGCTCACTGCCATTCCAACACGCGTTCAGCAAAACCATCATTCGCCACAGTGTTTTCTTCTTGACCCCCATCGTCGTAAATGTCTCTTCGTCCTCCCCGAAACTTTATGCAGCTTCCTCTGGCCCTAATCTACACGGCAAGACCAGGCAGGACCAAGGAACCGTGACATCACTGCCTGCTGTTATTGGTCGGCAGTGCAGATCTGGTCAATCGCAGCGGGCGGCGATGTCCCTTGCTGTTCCCACCCTGTTTGAACTCATTTCGTAGATTAGGGCCCCTGGAGATATATGACACGTCTGTGACGACTGACAAACCATTATACCTACCATATTTTCTGATGTTAAAGTCAAATTTTTTTCAGATATTTCCGTCTGTGCGATTTATATACGATGGTGCGTTTTTGTGCACTTTTTGTTTTAGAAGCATGGACCCATAGAGGAGGCGCACCTCAGAGCCCCATAGAATACATGAGGTTTTTGCCAACTTAGAAAAATTCCTCTACATAATAGCGGCTGCGCAGATCTTCTTGAAAATTTCGAGCTTTAAAGACATTAAGGCTATCTATCGAGACATTAAGCGGAAGAAATGTTTTATTATAAATTTAATTGTATTCTTAAAAAAATAATGAAAATGGTCAAAATCGACTAATTCGGCACTCTTGCGTTCGGAGCGGATTTACAAAATTATCTAAATGCAAACTAAAAAAGTATTTCATTTAGTGTATTCTATATTTATTACGGAATCGAATAATACCAAAATTATTCATGTAAGTTGATCTGTTCCATAACTACAGCGAATATAAAGAACCAAGGTGTGGTGCCTGTTTTCGTTGTTTTCAAGGTACCTCTCTCTCCCGTGAGGTGGCGCTCGCTGTCCACGATGTCTGAAATCGTCCGTTCGGCAATTGGCCGTATCGGCACTGTGCAAGGTGTTCTTCCGCGGCCGGATTCCGCGCCTGTATTGCCCATATCCTGTTTTATTCTGCCACACCGAGCGTCAGTGTCATGTCTCGCTTTCCTGGTTCTTGGTGGATAGGTCTCCGTGTTCTGCACGTGGCAAATTCACACTTGGAGCTATGGGTCGAAGACAATCGTCCTATGGCAAGCTGACCATGAGGTGTCCTACAACCTCGTGGTCCGTCAATGCGTTGTGCTTGTTTGTACTTCTTTTCTTTTACAAACATTTTTTTTTAAATGACGCAAAGTTTTATTTTATTGTTATTTTCCCACAACGTCCTTCGGCCTTGGGGCCGTGGAAAATCGAGGATGAAGCGTGCACAGAGTAGATAGTTCTTTGCCTCCTTTATATTTTCCACGGACGTCCAGTGACCTCCCGTACGGTTCGTGGTCACCGCAATCTGGCGCTAGGGGAAAAACGGGTCGCGTGCTCTGTAGTCAGGGTGTTTCTAGGGGAGGGTGATAACTCGCTGTTCTTCTGGAAATTCACACATTGCCCAAAAAGATGGCATAAGTAATGATTAGGGTATGTTTTTTCCGGTGTTTATTTTCAAGCAAAAATCGGGGCATGTTTTTTCGGTGCTTATTTTTTAAACACCAGTGTATTTTGGTTGAACGTCTTGTGATGACGCTAAGAAGCGTTGATAACCGAGGAAGAAGAAAATGCGATTGAACAAGAAAATTTCAAATTGTCAGTTCTATTGACAAATTTCAGTACGCTCTTCTTCTCGTGGGAGCATCTATCCCGACGAAAAATGCCTAAGTCATTGAGCTGTGACGCATACGCAGTGTGCAATCTTTTGGCCTAGAGAGCTATTGCACATGCTTGAACGCGCTTCACAGCCCAGTAGACGAAGTTGGTGGCACCCACAAGGTTAGTGTTGGAATGGTCTGTAGTAGGCAAAAGAAACAAATAACAATCAACGCATCTCAGTTCCCCAAGCGTAAGAGGCGCGTTTCTAAGGTCAATGGTTTCGGACGACACTTATATTGCTGGCGTTGTCTTCCAAGAACCACACCGACCTCTGAATAGGCACTGGAAGGAGCATCGACGAGACAACATGTTTCACAAACTTCTACAAAGGAGGCGTTTCGAAGAAATTAGCCTTCGCTAGAGCGGGAACATTCACCGACTGGAGTGTTCTGGTTTTACCCAGGCCGAATATTTGCAACCACCAAAGTTTCTCGGTTGTTACCGATTTTGTATTTTCGTCACCGGCAGATGTTTATCTACTCAGAATATGCAGAAAAGACTGGAGGCGTGCATGCTCAGTTGCGGCGCGTTCTTTGGGGATACCGATACGGAGGAGAAAAACGGCCTGTTAAATCTCGCTATCTCCAAAGCTGACAGGTAACGTCACGCAGAGGAAACGGCGGCCAAACGTTCTGGGCGTAGAAAATCAACCTCCCTTCGAGATATGCTCACGAAGATGGTGCATATGTTATGTTTGCAGCGACGCATAGCAAACGCCTCAACAATCGCGATTCCTTTCAAACCCTGACCTATAAGCAAATGATAATCTACAACGCGGTCAAAAGCGATGTCTTGGGCGAATGCAATAGCGAGTCAGCGTGCAAAACGCCGCCACTTTACGCTACCATAACATTTAAGCGATTTTTGCATACTACCGAGCACGGAAAGAGAAAACAGTTATTAATTCACATAAACGAAGCAAATTTATTTAAAGCCCGTACACTCTACACGTTCAGTCTGCCTAAGGTTATCAATAGACTCGACCATGTCATTTGTCGAAACAGATAAAAGACGGCAAAAATGATTAGACTGAATAAGGGAATCTAACGCACATATTTTACCAACCGACGGTCGTGCGCCTTCAATACCATTTCCAATTGTCACTGCGCACCTTGGACACACTTTGGGGAGCAACACATATTTACATCGCCGCCCGAGGTCTTTACTGAACGTGTAGTGCTGACAAAAATAAAATGCTAACCTGACTCTCAATCGCTCACGGCAAAGTATGATTTCGAAAAGGCGGTACTGTACGTCTCTTGAGATAAAAACCCAAGCTATAGAAATGAGCATCGTAAAAGAGGGACCGACATTTTTATTCCTACCTCCGAACAGAAACGAGCGCCACCCACTGCATCACACGGTGCAGAGGCCGGACTCGGCCACTGCGCGTATTATCACTGACGTCCGACGCAATGCACACTGAGCTGACTAACCACAGACATACCAAGCGCGCGCGAGGAGGAGAAACTTTCCCTGCCGGGAGAACACTGCACATTTCGGGGATCTATTTCATGCAGCGGATAACGCAGGTCTTTTCACACTTTGATACTGGCGCCATCTAGAAGTCGCGCGTTCAACCACTTCACGAGTCGCGCGCCATCTGGTCTCTGAAACGGACGAAAAAATAGAGGGACCGCGCCCTCTTAACGGCGAAAATTTTCCACGAGGGCTATATTTCTTGTTCGATTTATCATCGAGAGCATTGGAAACTTGCTCTCGTTCTTGCATATACCGTATTACTCTGGCACGAAAATGAACGCACTCGCGTAATGAACGCACCCCCAAGTCGGCTCTCAAAATTTCGACTTTTTTTTCCCTCGCGTAATAAACGCACCCCCAACTCGGACGTCAAAATTTTGACACCCTCCCCCACGCGCGCGAAATGAATGCACTTTTCTATCCTGGTGCAGTGAGGTCGCGAATGCATGGGCAGCGTGGGCAAACAAAACACCTTGCAAAAAGGCGTTAAAAAATAAAAAAATTCAGCGGAAGCAAAAAAAAAACATGGAGAGGAGCTTTTTTTTTTCTTTTGCTTGCACAGCGCAGTTTGGACTTTGGGTCGCGCGCCTCGCGGAAGGAGATAAGAAAAAGAAGCGGAGAAGTCCTCGTTTAAGCGAAGCAAAACAGCTTGCGAAAGGCGGCAAAAAAAAAACACGGAACCAAAAGAAAAGAAAAAAACATAAAAAGGAGCTTTCTTTTTTCTTCCTTTTTGCACAGCGCAGTTTAGTTTCGGGGTTGCGCGTCGCGCTCCGCGCGCAAGGAGATAAGAAAGAAAAGCCCCGGGCTAAGCAAAGCAAAACAAAACAGCTTGCGAAAGGCGGCAAAAAAAAAGTCCACGGAACCAAGAGAAAAAAAGAAACATAAAAAGAAGCTTTTTTCTCTTTTTTTTTTTTTTACACAGCGCAGTTTGGTTTTGAAGTCGCGCGCAAGGAAATAAGAAAGAAAAGCGGAGCGGAAAGAAAGAAATGCGCAGGAAAGAATACATGGAGAGGAGCTTTTTTTTGCGCATCGTAGTTTGGTTTTTCGAGTCGCGCGCCGCTCGCAAAGGGATAAGAAGTTACGTCGATGTTTCGGGATAAAAGGGCCGTTCATTATGCGAGTAAATACGGACGCAAAAATTTTACCCCGCGTAATGAACGCACCCCCCAACTTTGCATCGATTTTTCGGGAAAAAAAGTGCGTTCATTATGCGAGTAAATACGGTGTGCGCGATCATAATACACAAATG
Organism: Ixodes ricinus; assembly: GCA_037355805.1. Classification (NCBI taxonomy): domain Eukaryota; kingdom Metazoa; phylum Arthropoda; class Arachnida; order Ixodida; family Ixodidae; genus Ixodes; species Ixodes ricinus. Next base: position 29,633 of record JAZHYW010053626.1, read on the forward strand.
GGGGCTTGCGAATGCAGTTTTGCTGCGCTGAGCATATGAATGCCTATAGGTGCGACTTATTCAAAGGTGCTACTCCGCCTTCCAAATTTTTTAATGCGAATAGCATTCTTTGGATACTTCACGCACTTTTCGTCTATGTATCTATCTATCTATCTATCTATCTATCTGGCTATCTAACCTCTTACGCCGCGGGTCGATAAATAAATAAAAAAGACCGGCGCCGGCTGGGATTCGAACCGTTGACCCTTTGATCAGCAGGCAGACGCGCTAACCACAGAGCTATGAAGGCAGTCATTCAACGCACTCTAAACGGTTGTTTATATCTTTACCATAGGACGCGCTTTACAGCGCTGTCACGCTACCGGTACGCGCGTTCCATGCACGAGGGCTCATTCCGCTCTCGTGAGGCTGAGCACTGCCGCTAGCTCACCCTCTCCCGCGCTCGGGGAGAGGGTGATGTAGCGGCCGTGCTCAGCCTCACGAGAGCGGAATGAGCCCTCGTGCATGGAACGCGCGCGCACCGGTAGCTGTGACAGCGCTGTAAGGCGCGTCCTATGGTAAAGATATAAACAACCGTTTAGAGTACCGTTGGTTGAGACTAGCTGAGACGCCAGAAAGTCTGGTCGGTACCATTTTGAGTGTTTGTGCGTATGGCGCGTGCTTTGCTCGCCTTCCTAAGTGACACAAACGCACGTGCTGGGCTGCGGAGATCGTGCGCAGGGCTGTGAAAGTGTCAACAAATTTAGAATCGCCTCAAGAGTGGGCTGGCGTATCTAGAGTGTGCCGGCCACCTGACGAACGCGCATAACTCCGCACCGTTTGATGCTATTCGCATTAACGTAGATAATCATTCCCAAAGGATGGGTTCTGCTGACTTTTTTCTGAAAACAGCCGTTTATAGGAGGGTGTGACTTATACAAAGGCGGTAGTTGTAGACCAGGAAAATGCATTTAAAATTGCTTGGAAGTATAATTTTGGCAGATGCAGGGGTCAGTTTCTCATATTGGCCCTACTCTTTCGACACGCAGAGCTGGTGAAGCCGGCCCGTGGGACATTCGAGGCGTCCCAAACAGCCAGATGTACCTGGAGAGGGTGGACTTCATGGGTGCCACCACGAACCTTCCCGGCCTGGTGGGCTGCCTCCAGGGTCTGCGCATCGGCAACGCTCCAAGTCGACCTCATCAAGGACGTCGAGAACCAGAACGTGACCAAAGGTTCGAGACTCCTGTCCTTCGAAGTGGCCCAGTTGTGTGACCTTCCCCCAAAAGTTGCATCTAACATTACAGCCGTGCTCTTGTTTAAACTTTTTTTTAGAGGTGTGCGAATATCACCATAGGTTTGGACTGCTCGCCTTCCAAGAAGCCCCAGGATGCGAAAACGTTGCTAAAATGATTGCATCTAATAAGGCAGTTGCACTCGTGTTTACACTTTCTTTTCTAGAGGTCTGGAAATATAAAGTATTATGAGTACGAATTAAATATGAATTTTTAAAGAATGGACTGAATAGAATGGAATATTCTTCAAGTGCAAAGTATATTTAACATTTGATGTCAACTGAGCATGGACACTTTAATAAATCAGAGCGAGTGCCTTCTTTCAGCGAGCATACATGTGAAAAGAAACCGTTTTATTGCATGAGAAGCATTTGCATACTTGCGTTCAATAAAAAATAAAACGAGTCAGATCAACAATAATGTAACATAACAAGCCAAGCAATGACTACTTTATTCATTTGAGTATTAGTTGACAGTCTTTTTTTTTTCTGCCCTTTCATATTTACGGTGAGCCTATAATTGCATCCAAAGATGGTTGACCTCCAACAGTGATCAAACTTTCCGAGGCCCATCGAGCCAATGAGATGCTCCACTGCATGAGCCTTTGTCCAAGCAGACTGGCGAAAAACAGTGTAGCTTAGTGTGCATGCACCAGCTGCAACAGCAGTGGAGCTTGATGTGAGACTACTTGTGCAATGCAGTGAAACTTGGCGTGAAATCGAGGCATTCTGAATGCGCACTTGAATTTTGGAATTATTAGAAAAACACAAACTCTTCAAGCAGTAAAATTGTGCTGAAAATCAAATGGAATAGCAAACACTATTTGTAAAGTATTTGAAGTTTCAAATATTCGCACACTTCTACTTCTTTTCCACTGCTGACATTTGTGAAATAGGTAATGTTACACGTAGTTCAAAGAAGACAGTGTGAGTTTTTGGGGGTTTTAATTAGGGAAGAGGTATGGTACAGCCTAAGCTCATTACAACAGACCTGGTTACGACAGACATTTGGATATAGCATACCGATTTGTGAAGTTCGGCTGGTTTTCCTCTACACACCATTGACTCAACTTCGTATCTGCATGCAACATACTCCTTTTACAGCAGACCGAAAACTTGTCAAAACCAAGGTCTGTCATAACGAGCTTAGACTGTGGATGAAAAGAAGGCATGTTAGATTGGTGCATTTTGGAGCACTCGTGGCATTAGAACAATAGCAGAAATTGCTTCATCACACTGGTTGTGCCACATGACGCTCAGTCACTCTGGAAGAGCCAAACTCTTTGTGCTTCCAGTTTGATGTTTTGATGATACACGTCGGAATCGCAGAACGTCATCTGATATCTTTCTCTTCTGTGTTGCACGAGATGTGAAATTTCCTTGTCACGCTAACGTCACGTGGTCTTGACATTGCTGTGGATTGCTTCAGGTCAGATTCGCCCGGGCTGCAAGATGATGTGCGACTCCAAGCCGTGCCACCACAGTGGCCTCTGCATTGAGGACTGGAAGAACAATCTGACAAGTTGTGACTGCTCTATGACGTCTTACCAGGGAGATGTCTGTCAGACCGGTGAGGATCTGTCACACGGTGCTCTGCCTAAGTCCCCTTGCCTTTAACTCGTGAAGGCTGCTGAAACGCCTGGTGCCTTTTTTAACCCCTTAACCGTTTTGGACGAGCCTAGCTCCCCCATCTAGAGCCGTCCCCAAACCGTATAGGACGCGCGTAGCTCGTTTGCGCACCCTCGCTTGCGCCTTGGCTGTTTTGGATGACCCAGGCTCGTTTAGAGCTTGCCTGCACTCCAGAAGGCCGCACGCACGTCAAAATCGCCTGCAAAGTAGGGGGCGCTATCCCGGAACGGCACCAAAATTCAAAATGGCGACGACAAATTTTTTTGCCAGAAAAAGAAAACAAAGCGCAGTGCACACAGATTTAATATTTTATTTTTCTGAGAACAGACTTTATTAGGCCAAAGATTTGTCACTGCTATGTTAATCACTTTCAAAACCACCAAAAGACTCCTCAGAGTCGGCCGCAAGAAAAAGTTAGCAGCATTCCGCGATGTTTCCCAACTGCATGCCGTTGGCTGTTTTGACAGCCTCTTCAGAAAGAAGCTGGTTGCTAATGGCTCATTTTGCACTTCTTTCGCGCTCCAGGTATTCAAAGAGCGTGTTGTCCACGTATTCACTGAACACCGGCGCGCCGTTACTTAGCTTTCGTCGAACTTTGGCTTTCCCGTAGTTTGACTGTAGCAAATCGTCAAAATTCTTGCCCCATTCCCGTATCCGGTCGAGCTTGATGTGTCGAGACCGTCTGGTGTACGTCTTTCCCGTTTTCACAATGCCATTGGACGACCTCGATTTTCTTTGCCACTGTGTAAGAATGCATAGCCGACCTGACACCCCCAAAACAAAGCGACAATGGCGCGTAGTGACCGGGCTGATCAAGTTGGTCGTGGGCTGATCGGGCTGCAAAGTAGGATTGGATTGGATTGGATTCTTGGACTGAACTTCGCAGGCCAGTGTTGCCTGGGCGCGGTCAGCGCGGCGCGTGATACGGGTGCGGAGCGGGGAGGGGCGCTTTCCCGGAACGGCGCAGAAATGTGAAATTAGCACTGAAGTTGGGGGGGGCTCTTGCACGGGTGGGGGCGCTTGCTCGGAATTTTACGGTAGTTTGCTGCACTGCCGAAAGGCTGTGACTGTCAATATTTTTTCATTGAACAGTACATATTTTTCTAAAAATGCAACTGATAGTGGAGACATGTGCGACCCTGACCGCACATGCAATAAAATTTTAAAAAAGCAGTGTAAAGATCAAAAATTGCAGAAAAAAAACAAATCAAAATGGCTAAGGGGTTAATGAAGTAAGAAAAGTTTGCTTAATAAACAATATCTGTATTAGTTAATATTTTAAAGGTGCACTGACCATCAGGGTACACTGTAAACAGCTTTATCTGCATACATTGGGAGGTTATGTAGACCTGATGCCATATCATGATGCTCTTTGAGCATATTTTGGGGTCACCATGATTAATAGAAGCTAGGCTGCTATGAAGTTTGTCACTATAACACAATTGTATTATCTCTGCTAGATGAAATTGTTTTTAGGGTGACATACATTAACATTACGGCACTTATGGAGCACTTCAGTGACAACTTTACAAGCATCAAGGAGCTTTCAATAAAGGTGCCTTACACTCACTCTTGACAAGTAATTGTGTTGTGTTGTGTTTGTTTAGACAGCATGAAGTTAGTCAGCCCCAGGGGGCGTCTGGCATCTCCGCCGTGGATGAGAAGTTTATCCAGTGCAGTACATCTGCTGGCTTGGCGTCTTTAACGTGCATCGTGCAGTAGTGATACATGACTGCATGCCAGTACAATGTTCATCCACATTGAAATGGGCAAGGGTGGGGATGTTTGGCTTGTCCTCTGCTGGAAAGTTATAGGAAATGTTTCATAGTTCTTTCATAGCTGAAGATCTGCATTCTGTCATATATTTATGCAGACATTGGGGCCCAGTTTGATGGCAAGGCATGGATCGAGTACATGTTCATGCCCGAGACATCGGGACAGGACCGCATTTCCATCCTCCTGGCCTTCTCGACCAAGGCAAGGCTGAGCGTGCGGCAAGCCATCCTCCTTGTGCAGTACGCTCAAAGGTGGGCTCACCTGCAAGTTCCTCCACTAGCGTATTGCCAAATCGCCAGCGATTATTCCGACTCACTTTACGACGTTCGCGATGTTAAGTCACACTTTACACCTGTTCATCAGTCAACTTTAAACTGACCTTCATTCAGAAACTGTTTCGAAGATGCACTAAGTATGTATTCGAAGTTGTTGGTGCAACTGAAAGAAAGCTTTTAAACAAACCCTGTGCACTTTCCGCATCCATGGCTTAGTTTGTGACCACCGAAGCAGGTGGCACACACCTGTTATATACCTACTTCAAATATGCATACAAGTGGTAATGTGCCCATCGAACGTTTTGTGATATTAGCTTCTGAACGGCAGATGGAGTACCAAGGGTCTTATTGCATTTATAAACATATTATGTTTAATATACAAATCATGTTTATATTAGGCATGTGTGAATAATGGATCTTGAGTTTGAAGTGAATTCGAAGTGAATTGTTGTTTTGGCAGAATATTTTCAAACAATATCGGATAATTTCTCCAAGCCTTTCACTACCGTGCACCACGCTGAAACGGAAGTTCATTTGATGTCGTGAAGGTTGTTCCAAACCTTCCACTTGTCCACAAGTTCAGTTAATTTTAATATAATTATATTGTAACTGTGGCATGATAAACGGCAAATTTGTTGCAGCCATATCCTAATCGAGGGGATTTCTAAAACTGCTTGCTATATGCAAATATTCTTCTTCAGTTTTCAAATTTGACAAAGGAAAAAGAAATCATGCAGGAATGATGATTGCGTGTTGTCAAGACATCACTGCTTAACATTTACTCTTGCATAATCATGGCGGGTTAGACCCGTTGGAGGAGCTTCTCACCGAGGCACATGTGCACTGCGGGGAAGCAATACCTGCAAAGCATGCGAGCTCCGCGGGTTTGGCTTCCCCACAGTGCTCCGGTGCTTGGTAAGAAGCGCACTTGACGGGGTTATCCCGCTGCAATCGACACTTCAAAAAGTATGAATATTGCAGTTCGTCTCAAGACGAATATCGAACAGCACAATATTAAAAATACTATTCAGGCTCTTGGTGAATATATGGGTTTAATACAATGAAGAGAGATTGACTATGATTGTGTCGCCAGTACGATAGTTGGAGCAATTGTCCGAGCACACCTTGAGCGTTTTTGCTGCTGCACGAGATGCGTGGGCCTTTTTGGCTGAGCCTCACTTTTTTCTTCCTAACAGTATTTGCACAACACTAGTTTATATCTTTTGAGTAAGAGAGAAACAATTGCAGTTATACTACAAGCTGTTTGTTGGTTGTGGGAGGCCCATCCACAGAAAGTAGACACCCAGATCAGGAAATTCTGTGAATTGATTTGAAATGGAATAGAAGACTTCATGGATGTCGACAAAAATATTTCTATAATTTTTACAGCAGTTCCTAAGCAGCTTCATAAAGGAGCATTTACAAAGCACGTATAAGACTGTGCACAATGCTAGCGCGATTCAGCAACAATCTGCGCAGTAATTTCTGCCAACAGTCTGTTTCTTATAAACGTTCCACGTATAGGTTTTACTGACCGGTTCAGTTATCTCACAGTTTGCAGTAGTCTTGGTTCCTCGGTAATAGCTGGGTGTGTTGTTTTTTCTCTTCTCTGTCACGGTGCAGCCAACATTACGTCCTGGTCGCAGTGACGCCGGAGGGGCACTTCAAATACAGGAAAACCACGCCTCTGCAAAGGGTACAGAACAACTCTCGTGCTTTTGGAGCAACACAAACGGCGCTGTCGTGCTAGTAATAAAGATGTTTTTTTACAGTGTTCGGCAAGCAGACTGGGAACTTTGCCGATGGCTTTCGTCACTGGTTGCATCTACAAGCGCATCGAAAACGATGCTAGGGTTGTGGTAGGTTTATGCCTAGGCATATTCATTCTCGTCGGAATGTGCAGCTTTAAAGAAAGGCAGTTCTGCTCAATCTTGGAAGTTTTCCGAGGAAAAAGCGTAAGACATTAATATTTGTGGAACTGTTCTTAAACTAGGGAAGGAGAATTGGTGCAAGTAACCACAGCTAAAATGGTACAAACTGGCTGTTCAATCTGGGCATTTTAAAAACCCTTTACCAGTATATAATAAGCTTGTCATGATCTACATTTAGTGTCTCAACTTGTTGGTCTACGCAAGTTATTCAGTATATGTATAATGGTTCCGTTATTACTTGTAATTTTTCTTTCTTTTTCTGCTGAGTGTAATACTGTGTTTGCACGATTCTAACGCTCTCCCAATTCTATTGTGCAGGCAGATGTAGCTACCAGATAATCAAAAAGTAAATTGCTGCCGATTCTACGGCGCAGATAAATTAATGAAGATTGAACACATACCTCAAAAAACAGGTTTTATGAAATGCACACCCACACAAAAATAAATGTTGTGCACTAGTCGCCGTTGTAGTCCGACGATGGATCTTCGCTGTCCACAGAGGTAATCTTGCTTTTGTGTAAAGCGTTTTGAGTGCTGCGCTTCTTGCGCATGTGCCTACGAGTGTGTGGCCGTCGCCTCTGGCAGGGTCGTCTTTCAAACACTTTGCAAGCTCGTCGGGTGGTTGGGATTGCAAGGCCACGCAGTGCTGCTCCGTTGTTATCTTTTTCTGCCGAGCGTGATGGCCTTTAGTTTAAATAAAATCTCCTAGTTGGAATTTTCGTATTTTTTAGATGCGGAGCATCTCTTGTCGGTCTATGTCCCGCGGCCTTGTAGTCACTGCACTACACTACGCACGCGCAACTATCCTCTTTCCTCTCTCCAACAGCGCGCGTTAATCTCTCCGCTCTCTCTCTACCAGCTGCGTGCACTGCGCGTGCGTTCGCTTCTCCCTCACACCGCGCGCGCACGCGCAACTCTCTCCTCTAGTCTCCTCTCCTTCAAGTGTGAAAAAATAAAGCGGCGAGCGGCGAGCGTTCCAAGTTTCTCTGCCGCGAGCCGCGACGAAGGCTGGCGTAGGGGTTATGCTAGGGCAGTCGGTGTGCTGCCACCTCTCGACGTCAGCACGCCAGCTGACTCTTTCCTCGGAACTAACACGATGCTCACGCATCACCCCATGGTTCCCCTCAAAAAGATAATGTACCCCTAATTTTTTTTTTTTCATCTTAAAACGACAGACATGAGTCCTGTAGACACGAGGAGAATGCGTGTGATACGGATACGAAAATGGCGAACGTTAACAAACGGTCACGATGGTGATGGTGCTAGCTACCTTATACCGAGCATTGCGTTTTTCTTGAGTTTCGTGTTTTTTGGTTTTGATTGTAATGCGCATGTAGTTTTGGGCACTGATTTTGACGAAAAAAGTGCACGTTAGAATTGTGCAAGCACGGTGATTAGGTACTGGGGTCAAGACAATTTTGTCTTCCTTTGCCCCAGCCTCCCAGACATTTTTTGTCTGAATAAAGAATATACTTCACTACCACTACTACTAACGTTTAGTTAAAGTGGCACTGTAGGCATTGTTGATTCCCTTGATTCTTATTCATTGTTCTTTTTTGTCTTCACATCATTTCATTGTAATGCACTCCACTGTCAGGTTGTTTCCAAATCGACCCTGTGTTCAGGAGGCCTACTGTTTTGGGCTTTTCTTCGTTCTTGTTTTTTGATGAATAGGCCCTTTTCAGGAGTGTTAGCCGTTGAGTAACTGCTGCATTAATTATCTGAGCCCGACATTGCTTGATCAGATACTCTGAACTTGTATCAGACACGAGGGCCACGTCGGTATTTGGCGCGAACTCGGCTCAGTTCGCATCGAGAACGAGTTCTGCGTTAGCGTTTGACGCCGAGTCAAATCCAATCGCACTCTTTGTGCCCAACAAATGGCAACCGCCAATGTTGCCGGACTGGGTTTTGAAAAGAGTCTACTGGAACTCGAAAACCTACATTTTGCTCTCTTTCTCCTGCTTCCTTGGAGGCAGGTTGATGGAAAGGAGTACGTCCTGACAAGCACCACTCCTGACACCTCCGGACCCACGGTCGACATCAGCTCTAGTCTAGTCGTGGTCGGCGGCACAAAGCGAGACCCGAGGTTTGGAGACTACGGAGACTTCCAGGGATGTGTGTCCAGTGAGTTCGCCTCCAAAACCATCAAAAATTTGCTTTTCTTTATTTTGTGAGTTGGGTCTTCCCAAGTGCACACGTTCGGAGAAGCGTTATCGTAACCGGTTGCCTATACAAACCAGCTTTCGTTGGCGAACCTTTTAAACCAAAAACTCTTCTTGTCTGTCCGTCTTTTCCTTTCTGTCTTGAATGTTGATGCCGTTTCCTGTTTGATTCTTCAGTCATTACGCTGGTCCTGTATAGATAGGAGAAATGGTCTAAATATTTCACCTTTGGATCATCTCCATTGGCTTGGGTTTGCAAGCTACTCTGCCATAATTGTCATGTCGAGAAAAACAACAGGTTTTGTGCATAGTTTACGCTTTGTGTGAAGTAGTCGTAGCACAGTTTGGTTGTCTGGGGCACAATTGATGCTTTTGCATTTGAAGTGTGTAAGGTTTGATAAAATAACAAATAAATAATTGTAAATGCACTACAAGTAGCTTATTTAAGTACCGTAATACTCTGCAAGAAGCTTACTTTTATATACCTACCGTAAAATCCCGTAAGGACGCCCACCCAAAATGAAGAGATATATTGAGGAAAACATGGGGTGGGCTATCTTTGGGGATGCGACAGCAAAAATTGATTAAAAAGAGTCCAAAACGGTGAAGGGTTTAAGGGCCGGAATGAACCGACAAAAATTTACAAATATCTTTTTCTTTCCAGATGTGGTGGTGGAACTTCGTACCTTGAACATCAGGCCACTGGAGACATACTTTGGCTACCAGAAAGGTGCCCTCGAAAAGGTCAAGGTGTATGGGACGCTGCGGGAAGGCCGGTGCGCTGAGTTTGCGGCCATCATTGGAGACAAGACAGAGGCCATCTTCAAACCGCCTGCTGTGAGTTTCATTCATTGTTTCAGTGCAATAGCATTCTTTAGCTACTTCACCCGGTTTTTGCAATTTGCTATTTGGCCTCAAATGTGCCGTGCGTATGCGTAGCACTGCGGTGCGTTGCGCCTCTCGCATATGCAGGACGTTTGCATACGCAGGTGCTGCGCATATGCGGACGTCGTCCTCGACGTCATCCTAGAGGTCATCCGAGAGGTCGTCCTAGATGTCGTCCTCGACGTCGTTCTTGAAGTCCTCCTAGAGGTAGTTCTAGACGTTGTCTTCTAGGACGTCATCCTTGAAGTTGTCCCAGAGGTTGTCCTAGAGGTTGTCCTTGAGATCGTCCTAGAGATTGTCCTAGAGGTCTTCCTAGACGTCATCCTCCGCGTCGTCATAGCAAGCAGATAAACTCACGCTGCGCATACACAGAGCGGCAGTATGCTCACATTCACATTTGTGCCCAAGCTACAAAGCAATTATCAGTTTGAGTTCAGCTAGTTGGTACATGGTCAATGATGGTGATGAAACAGCTTTAACATTAAGCGATCACGCAGTGACAAAGCAATCACTCAATTTTGAAGTAGCGCTGCAGTCGCACTGATGTCAATGATTGCGTCGGAGACCATTTATAGCATAGTATAGTGTTTACTCAAAAATTTGCGTAGTCATATTCACAGTGAGCTGTGTCATGAGTCTCACGACGAATGCTATCTCAATTCATAGACAACCAACAATAATGGTTTCTGCAGCCAATTCTTTTGAACCTAACCAATTTATGGTGGTGGGTACAGATTTTGAGAGGCAGTTGGATTTAGAGAGCTCTGCCGAAAAAAACTGTGGTTTGTGAGTGGTTTCTGCTTTAGGCACAACAATGCGGTTGCTGTGGTACTGAGACATTTCCGAAGCATTGGGTTCACGTAGACATTTTCTGGAGGTTGGGGAGCCCCATTCCTGTGTCCTGTCTTCTTTAACATGAGCCCCAACAGACGTTGATTTTCGTCTGACACCAGAAATTGACTCTGAAAAATACAGAATTGATGGGAAAAAATAAACACCAAACAAACGCCGCCGAATTCAGAGAAAAGTACCAGATTGGTTTTCCTGTGGGCAGTGCATGATGTTGCTTGTGTGCACATCTATGTCTGAATGTGGTATTATTTCTTCAAGTATGTGTTTTTGTTTTGGTGCTGCAAGCAAAAGAGCTGGGATCGTTGGTATGATTTTTTTCTGTAGCGATTTCAAACTGTAAACCCGAAACACGGAACCTTTAGTTACAAGTTGCATTAGGGATACTATATGTAAAAGAGATTACCATAAGAACGCATGTAAGGGCCATGCTTTTTTCTAAAAATTTTGTGACTCATAAAAGTTTTTAAAACAAAATAGTTTTGAATGTGCATAAACAATACAGTCTAAACTCGATTTCGGTCTGTTGTAAAAGGAGTATGTTGTAGGCAGATATGGAGTTGAGTCAATGGTATGTAGAGGAAAACCAACCGAACTTCACAAATCGGTATGTTATATCCAAATGTCTGTTGTAACCAGCTCTGTTATAATGAGCTTAGACTGTACTTGCGATCACATGCAGTGGTCTCGAGCGCCTTTTTTTCGGTCCCGAGCATCATAACGTGCGGTATCCTCAGCGCTTGTGTCTGACCGGTGTTGACGGTGACCAGAGTTGCTCTTTCAAGCCGTCCAGTAACGGCCTTCTTGGGGTTTGCTTTAGCCATATATTCCAAAGAGTTTCACTCCCAACGTCCGTTTCGACGCCAAAGTTGAGCGGCTGTGGCATACCGGTAAGCCCGTGCCGTACGCGGGTCTCATGCTTGACCGCACGCTTTTTCCGGCAATGTACGCGGATCTTGTTGACATCATATGTGCGACCCATTGCACGTCCGCCACACTCCAGGGCATAAGTGACATTTCGGAAGTACCTTCCCACTGCCCTCGTGTTGTGGGGCCTGCGTAAACCAACTTAGCAGAACGAAACATTCACAAAGCCTAACGTGACCTGACGGTAGCTGCTGTGGAATCAGACATGAGCGTCCGATTTCACAGCAGCTACCGTCACGTGGGTGGAAGGTGACCGTGAATGATGCAAAAACCATAAAAAGGAGTAGCTTTCAAAAGCTTTACTTCCGTAATCTTTCTTATCATGCGCTTCAAAACCACTTCAAAACACAACAAAAAGTGCGAGCAGAGGCGCATACATGGCGGGGTATAGATGGCGGAGCATGCGGCACACTGCGGAAGCGTTGATCGGAGCATTTTAGAAAAAGGGGGGGGGGTGACCGATACATACACAATAATGTTTAAAATCTATTTCTTTTTATATATTTTGATCTAAATGGAGGGGGAGGGTGTTGCGGTCCTTACACAAACGCGGCCCATACGTGCAATTATATACGATATGCTTTATGGAAAAGTCGATCTTGGAAACATTTGGATTCATTTGTCATGGATCATGCTTGGTGTCACACTACTAAGTAAAAAAGAAGCTGGCTTAGCTTTTTACTTTCTAGTCTTGTGGGGGCCTCGATGAATATGTTTGATTTTGTGGCTTCGCGCTTTCTTTCAGGTAAATGTTCCCGAATGGCATAGGGTGAATCCCGTACTGGTGCCCTATAAAAACAACTTCTTCCACCCACAAGCAACAAAGTTGCTCTATGCAAAAGCAACAAGCACACGTAAGCCCTGACATTCTTCTCTTGGCAAGCCTCTCGCAGCCTGCAAAACCTCTAATACTTTTGGTCGCTCATTGTTTTCTTCTTAAACACACAGAAGTTTTTTTTTCTTCTGTAATTGTTTTTTTTTATATAATTTGAAAATGAAAGTACACATTTGTTCCTAATTTTGAAACTTTGGCATCTTATTCTAACTGCTAGTTTTCATTAAGAGAGAGTCTGAGGGCTCTTCAGCACATACGCATTCATTTATGCATGGCAGAAAACTGAGCTCGCCTCCTTGAAATATGTACATCTTTGCATTGCCCTATCATAAAAATGAAGGACAAGTACTTTTTCAGGGCAATCTTTTTTGTGCCTATTTGTTTCCACCAAACATATTGTTAATGAAACAAAGAAATAAAAATTGATGCAATGAAATTAACTGATAGTGAAAGAACAACAACTGTGCTTTTGGTTCAACAAGTAGAGTCGTGTGCAAACCATCCAAGTCGTTTCATCAGTACTATAGTTTCCCTCAGTAGACTGAATTAGAGAAATGTAATTGGAGGTGAGCCGTTGCACTTTCGGTTTTAAGTCCCTGGAAAGTGTACTTGAAGTAAAGGACAAGTATTCATGCTCTAAAATGTTATAGAGTATTCTTCCTACTCAATAAAAATACCTACTCAAACTGCATTTGCTAACTCACAAAGTAGAAAATAATCTCAAGCATCAATCAAGGTATAATTAATCTTGTTCACTGATAGCAGGCCATATACTACCAGCAAGTACTTGGAACAAGCATTCGAGCAGTTAAAGGGCCCATGAAACGAATTTTGGGCTGGTATAAATCACTTTAGATTGGGATTTTACTGATAGCACATCGTTCAGTGGGCCAAAAGAAAAAGGTAGAAAGTCAAAAGCCTGACTTTCAGTGCGAAAATTTGAAAACACAGCGGACTATTTCGTACCTCCTCCCCTTCGTAAGCTCTCTGCCTTTTCACTGTGATACATCCGCGGTTCCCAAAACGCGTCACCGGGTCTAAACACACGTCACACGATACCGGACCTCACTTATTCCCTTCACCCCTAAGCTGACATTGTGGTGGAAGCTACGCGCTTGCCCGACCAATCAGCCGCCTCCCTTTCATCACCAGACCTCATTCTCTGCGAGTGGGTATGCGCGAGAGAGCGTGATCACGTGGCAAAAGTGTGGCTGGCCCAACGAGCACGTAGCTTCCACAGCACTGTCAGCTTCGGGGTGAACGGGGTGGGGAAAGCAACTTTTGTCTGAATTTTGAGCGACGGGCTAATCTTCTAGGGGAATTATAACTTGAGGAAGAAAACGAGAAGGGACGGACAAACACAAACTTCCAACTGGCACTAACTTCCAACTGTTGCCAGTTGGAAGTTTGTGTTTGTCCGTCCCTCTCGTTTTCTTCCTCAAGTTTAATTATCCCTACCAACCCGCTCGTTCTGTCCTTTCTAGGGGGACAATGGCTCTGTCCGGGTATACAAACGAGATTCCGAGCAAGAAGGGACTCCCCTCTTTTCGTCTTCTTGAACTGTTTGGTAGAATGCATGAGTTGAGGAGGAAAGCTAAACCGGAAAAAGTTGGCGAAGCGTTTCACGACCCCTTTAACTGTGCCGACCTCATAATTGTGTTTTGTCCTACTGAAGGGCTTATTTTCTCATGTATTTTCATCAATGGGCCACTAGATGTAGGAAGCTTTCCAGGTTCTGGCTTTGCTGAAATCAGACAAAGCTTCTGGAACAAGTGCGGGTCACTTTCAAAGATGAGTTTGTAGATATTGGTGCGAGGTGCGCTATGTTTGATACCACCGTATGAACAACGCTGTCTGCTTGTGTTCTGCAGATGCTTTTCGTCTCTTCAACTTAGCCAGCTCTTGTAAGACCCAGTACCTCTTCCCTTTGTTGTGACCTGTTGTTTGTGTTTTGCAGGAGTGGCTGTGATCATGGCGGTGGTGCTTATTGTGGTCCTCATTGGTGTCTTCCTGTACGCCTGGCGGCTCCAGAAGCGCCACAAGCACCAGAAGCTCCGCGAGGACATGTCCTACTTCCGGCGCGGCGGGGGTTCCTACAGCACTGCCAACCCTCCCAAGCGCAAGTCCAACAACTCTCCTGTGAAAGGTGACACTTCTGGCATTCCCCGACTCCTAGTCAACTTTACTTTCATTTGGGAATGCGTGTTAGGTTGTAGAAATTGTTCATGTTGGTTTCTATATTTTTTTTCCAGGTAACTGCTTTTAACATAAACAATGCATGCATAGCTTTTTTTATATTTGCCATCTATCGCAAGGGAGTGGCGCATGCCTTTGCCTCCTTACAAGGCTCGGTGGCACTTTCCTTCATCACAGAGGTGCACGTGGAGAAATGTTTGATTTTCAATAGCACGAGTTGTTCAATTGGGTTTCTCAGGGGTCCCCCAGAGTACCCTCAAGGCTTTCCCAAGTTCCCAAATTTGTTTCGGTCATTCCCGTCACCAAGTAAAGTGTTCCTCCAGTTTAATCACTATTTTAAAAGATATGAGCCTCCCACTGATGCACAACTATGTTCCTGCTTGCCTACAGTGCAAGTGTCCTTGACAACTACTGTGTCGTAGAACATACGATATAGGAAATAAAAATTTCGATCCAATTTTTATCACTCAGCGGTGAGCTTTAGCAGCCGGAACAACGACTATCGGCCGCTGCCGCAGACGAAAAACGAGATGTTGTCGTCGACCCCTCGGCCTTCCGTGGACATCGTGAAGGCGAGGTCTCCATCCATCGCCATGAATAGCACGCCTCCCAAGCCCATCCTGAACAACCGGAACTCCACACCTCTGGCGCTTTCACCCATCGTCAATGGTCTAGGTGAGGTACCGAGAAGAATGTGCACCGGCGTGTTTCAAATAAGCACCTGTTTTTTTTAGGTTTTTTTCTTAAGTTCAAGTTGTTTAGTTTTTGTATGTGCACGCCTTCCTCAATGCAGAGTGCAAGTTCGTCTGCTTCTTTTGCAGGGGTTGTGGTGACGTCAGACGCCAAACTCTGATTGGCTCTGATTGAAGGATAGTAGGTAGGCCTCAAGGCAGCTTGCTTTGTGGTCTAGCCACTATCCTTCATTTAAAGCCAATCAGAGCTCAGCATTCTGCTGTCACCACAAACCCTGCAAAAAAAGCAGACGACCTTGTGCTCCACATAAAAATGTGCGAAGGTATATTTTCTAAAAGTTAATTCAGCGAATAAGAAGACGATGCCTGACCAGAATTTTGTGAGGATGTAATGGATGTAAACTAAGTTCTTCAGTTTTCTACTAGGTATTCATTTGTCATGTATTTTGTTACTTTCGATGCTTAAATGTTACATATTCTGTAGTACAACTTTGTTCCATGATCATTTTGACTATTACACTTTGCTTTTGTATAGCTCTGGGACCTGGTGAATGGGCCTATGAATGGCTAGCACTAAGGCAGTTGTCATCAAATGAAAGAGAATGCTTAGGCTTGTTGCCTGTGCTTTCTCGCGTAAGCAAAAATCTCTAATGTAACCTGCCTCTTTATGATAAGTTGGAGCCAAGTGTTTGAACATAACTGTCTTTAAAAATGTAAATTACATGAAAGGTAGTTCTTGCATTAATTGTCAAAACAAAAATAGCAAATGAATGTGAAACTGAAAATAAACATCTAATGAGGCAGCTTGTGCCTACAAACTTCAAAAAGAAAGGTGCCAGCCTCTTGCGTCAGTGACAGAGGGGCGACTCTTCCGAACAGCGCATTACGGCTGCTTTTATGCACGTGGTGCATTCAGAAATATTCCGAACCAGAACACTATAACAACCGAGAATGAGCTGGAACTTTCCAGAAGAGTTCTATAAGAAGAATTATAAAATGAAGATCTGGGCCAAGGGGAATAGGCACGGGGTTCGTATCCCGTTCCTCTGCATGGCAGCCACATGCGTTGCCCACTTCCCCGTGCATGTGGCATTATTATATTTTAATGCTCCCATAAAACTCATTTATTCAAGACTTCTTTTTTTCTTCTAGAATTTTGAATATATGAATTATAGATGCTGGTTGTGAGCTGTTTAAAACAAATACCCTATGCCTGGCCTAAATTTGCCTTTGAGGATTGGCCTTTCTGTAAGGGTAGGTTATAGTGGGTGCTTGGAGAGAGATATAATTATAATAATAATAACTGTCACAATATTTTATGTCTGCACAAAGAACCTCCACTTTGAATAACCCAAACAAGCTGTTGGTAGCATACCTATCACTTATACTATATACCTGGTCTGCCATATCCACAACTACCACATTTTGCTATGAGTTATGTACTTTGCTACTAATAACTAGAAGTACTTCAACTTGTTTGTATGTAGTACATACCATTCAAATACTGCCAGCTACCTGCAATTTGCTGCTAATGTCGTCTTAGTTTTCATGAGAAGGGTGATGCATGTTTCATGCTGAGGTTTACATGCGTGCAGGGGACTTGAAGTCCAAACGGCCTGTGTCAACAGCGTCGCAGGAGCTCGAATGGGACCCCGCCGCGGACAGTGGGCTCCTGACGTCTGCGGTGAGGCTTGGTCTCTACAAGTGCCAGGAGAAAATATACAGTCGAATCTCGTTAATTCAAACTCGAGGGGGACCGAAAATTTGTTGGAATAAAGCAGAGTTTGAATTACCGGGAGTTTTCTCCCATAGAGATGCATACGATGGGACCTGCATGTTAGTTTGAATTATCCAGAAGTTTGAATCAAAAGAGTTTGAATTAATGAGAATCGACTGTATCTTGTTTAAAAAATTTTAGAGTATTTAATTGGGCGATTTTCAACATTTTCTGTTCAAAGACATGTAGGAATGTAGGTTTTTTTTTTCTTCAAGTGGGGACTCTAAAAATATGAGGCATTCCTTCCCTGCTTGGAAAAGGTCCTTTTCCCTTTGCATTGCTGCAGTAGAAAGATGTATAGGAAGGAAAAGAACCCTCAGTTCGTTTTTTCCTTCTGTTTTATACATTTTTGACTGATGAGCATAACGGCTGTTTTATTTCGTTAAGTCTGTAATGTGTATTGTAAGCTTTGTATAATAATAATGTTTATTTTTTCTGGTGCCCCAAAACAACCAGACAGCTTTCTCTTTAGCGCACCAAGAGAAGGCCGCCTAGTCCTCCCAAGCTCATTTTTTTACTTTTTGCTTACTTTTGCTTTGTGTAAAAGTAAGCACCTTTGCTTACTTTTGCTTTTTGCTTACTTTTTGCTGTTTGCTTACTTTTTGCTTTTTGCCTTCTTTTGGGTGCACCAAAAGAAAGCCGTCCGGTCTTCTTGGTTACTTTTGCATAAACAAAATTCTAGTTGATGAATAGCACATGCACCATTTGAGCAGTTTGCTTCTTCCTTCGTGCATAGGTGCAGTGTACTGTAAAGAAACATGGCTTGAAAAACTCATGCATGAAGAAAAAGTCAGTCATGTCACCTTTTAGCTAACAAAAGCGAGTTAGGTGAGGGGGTTGGGTGTTGTGGCACATCTTTCTGAAATACTTTGATCGTTAGTTAAAAAACAAGAGAGATGAATGTAGCATCAATATGTAGAGCCTCGTTGACATGTTTTTCAGAGAACTGCAGGAAAAAAAGTATAATCTGAGCAAACATAACGGCCAAAGACACTTTTGAGGGCCCACAGATGAGACACTAGCAGTTCTCACACACCATTTTAATTCACGGGGATTCTCGTGGCTGCAGAGAACTAGCGGCAATTATGAACGTAGCAACCGAAGAAACATGGCAACTGAAAAGGTACCAACAAGGCTCTACTGCGACCGATGGGTGCACCATTCTTTGTAGTCATAGTCGTTACCTACAGCATTACTAGATCAAGGTCAGTTGACAAACTTCCTATAATTCCTAGCGCCTTTTCGTGTCACGTCCCCTCGGTGGTGCTCGCTACGCTATGAGCCCGCCCTCTGGACAGAAGCGGCGGAACCGGTGGAACATTGGATGCTGATTGCCTGCAGTGGGAAGGGATTCTTTTCTGACACTTATGGTAAACAAAGTTTCCGCGAAAAGAGCATTGTTCGAAAATGGTTTTCCTCCATTGCTTGTGGAAGCATTGCCACTGGTGGCGCCAGGAACGCCATTCGACCGTACCTCCTCGTGTGCAGGAAAAAGAGAAGAACCTCTTTTAAACGATGCTCTTCCGTGGAGCCTTTCAACTGATAGGTCTAAGAACGTTGGTTACATGGGATGGTGCAGCAGTTACCTACATCTTAGTGAGCTTCGATCGAGCGTGTTTCGAAGTGAAAGGTAAACGGTTCTGTGCTTCATCTCAGGAATTGAGTGCCATGGATCCGGGAGACGAAGACGGCCTTCCCGAGACACCGAGGAAGAACAGTGGCTCGGAAGAGATGGTAAAAAGGCGTCTGCACTTTCTTGCCCCGCTCGCGTCTGCTAGTGAGGTTACCATCAACAGTTTCTGAAGGTCTCGGTTGTGACTGACGCGGCACGCTATGCAACTGCAAAGGGCCTCTGATTCAAGCAGTGCACTTAAGTTTTACTTAAACTTTGGACTTGGCTAAGTTATATTTGGGAGCTTTTCTTTACTATAAAGCGACCTGTTTTTCTGAAGGGTCTTAGAAATTTTTGTTGCAAAGCCAATGACTGATCTGGCAAACACTTAATTATGAAGACAGTTGTTTTGTGTCTAGTTCCTGATTTCTGCTTTTCTTTTTCTGTAGATTTACAGAGGACGTTTACTAGCATGGACAAGTTTTTCTTAAATTTTGCACTTAATGTAGACACGAGTAGTATATATTTGGTATCTAAAATGTATTGTCTTTTAGAGATGTCTTCTTTAATTCTTGCTAAAGTGATTCCTCTACTTTACGATAGTCGATGTCCACTAAGTGTTGGGTGGGTTAGTCATCTTCTGCCTAATATGCTAAACAGCCATAATTGATGAAACAACAGTTAACACGCTACTATAATGTGGCTGCTGTCTCAGGGTCCTTTGGAATTTATAGCAGAGTGAGTCACTTACCTTCTTTTGTTTGTGTTCCTGACATTCCACACATTATACGAGCTGGCTTTAAGTCCTAAATTTTGATCCTGCTTATATCCCTGTCGGATCAAGATATCAAAGGCAAAAGGCAGTTAAAAGAATCGGCGAGCCAGCGCACATCGCATTGAACTTGAATATGAGGATGACCAGTTAATTTGCTGATCATTTGATGGGCATTTTGCCAAATGCCAATTAAATCGCCCATCTGACAGGGGTATAACCCTAATGTTGTGAACATTTTAGACTACTTTCTTACGATCTTACAATATTTTATGACAGTGGAGTTTGCTGGGACTTCAGTTAGGTGAGTAGCTCTCACCCTAATGTTTAGTGATTTTTAATCAAAATATAGAGGAACCTCCTTATATTTTTGTGAGGGATAGTCGCCGACCGATTTCTCGGACTTTGCAGGGACTGAAAAAACGTCAGAATAATAAAGCAGTCCGAAACATCAGCAGATACAAAAAAAGCTTGCCTTTATTACGTCTAAGCGGCTTAAAAGAGCCGCCAATAGTGCCTTGCTTTAAATTACGCCCCGCTTGTGTTCTGCAACTTCCTATTAGCTTAGCATCACTGCTTTCTTTTCTAACGTTATGGTCGAGTACTTTTATGCTTCTTAGCGACACTTCGGGGCAATGGAAGGACAGAGGGACCATGACGTCCAAGCCAGCGTGGTTCGAAAACACGATTCACGGAGACGAGTTGAGGGGTGCAAATCCACGACTGGAGAATGGTGTATGAACAAAACAAAATGGTAGCAATGGTGATGATAATGACGCGCAGCTAGAGAAAAAGAAAGCCGTAGGCATAGCGTCACCTAGTGCAAGGACTTAAGTATCCAAGTAGCGCTGCCAAACCAAGCCAATCCATCTGCAGTCCATATAGAATCTAAAATGGAGGCTTCTCGGCAATGTTTCCCGCCGATCGCTCGCGACGATTTTGTCTGAAAAATCAAACTTTCGGACTTCAAGCTGTCCGAAACATTGGTTGTGAATATGCACTACCGTAAAATTCCGAGCAAGCGCCCCCCGCACGCAAGTCAAGATTACCTGTAAAGTGTGGGTGGGGGGGGGGGCGCTATCCCGGAACGGCACCAAAATTCAAGATGGCGACGACAAAATTTTTTTGCCAGAAAAAGAAAAGCGCAGTGCACACAGATTTAATATTTTATTTATCTCTGAGAACATAGACTTTATTAGGCCAAAGATTTGTCACTGCTATGTTAATCACTTTCAAAACCACCAAAAGACTCCTCAGAGTCGGCCGCAAGAAAAAGTTAGCAGCATTCCGCGATGTTTCCCAACTGCATGCCGTTGGCTATTTTGACAGCCTCTTCAGAAAGAGGCCGGTTGCTAATGGCTCATTCTGCACTTCCTTCGCGCTCCAGGTATTAAAAGAGCACGTCGTCCACGTATTCACTGAACACCGGTGCGCCGTTACTTAGCTTTCGTCGAACTTTGGCTTTCCCGTAGTTTGACTGTAGCAAATTGTCAAAATTCTCGTCCCATTCCCGTATCCGGTCGAGCTTGATGTGTCGAGACGTCTGGTGTACGTCTTTCCCGTTTTCACAATGCCATTGGACGACCTCGATTTTCTTTGCCACTGTGTAAGAATGCATAGCTGACCTGACACCCTCAAAACAAAGCGACAATGGCGTGTAGTGGACCGGGCTGATCGGGCTGCAAAGTAGGATTGGATTGGATTGAATTCTTAGACTGAACTTCGCAGACCAGTGTTGCCTGGGCGTGGTCAGCGCGGTGCGTGATACGGGTGCGGAGCGGGGAGGGGCGCTTTCCCGGAACGGCGCGGAAATGTGAAATTAGTGGTGAAGTTGGGGGGAGGCTCTTGCTCGGGTGGGGGCGCTTGCTCGGAATTTTACGGTATATCAATCATTTAGGCCAAGGTTCCTCCTTTAGATCCAAAATATTGAACAAATCCAAATTATCGGCGTCCGAAAAATCGGTTGGCGACTGTAAAGACGTCCTAGACTTTGATTACCACATAATCACATTTCAGTTTGACTACTTATCATAGTTCCTTACATGTGAGCCAAATACAGTTGGCATGTTTAGTCAGAAGGTTATATACCGTATTATGACACATCTACCTAGGTATTTGAAGCTGTGTGTGAAGTGTGGTCCTAAAGGAGTATAAGCTTAGAGATTTTAATTATGACAACATTCCAGTCAGTTGTGATAAATGCATGCATATTCCCAGTGAGAGTTCCATGGTCAAACTTCAGAATTATTGTAAATCTTGCTGAACTGATTACCCGGCAGGTGCAGTTACCACTTCGACACACTTTTGTGCGATCGAGCCATTAGTCAATTTTTACATTGGGGTCGGCATTCTACGACTTGCAGGTTGGATGTTGCCAGTGAAAAACTTTTAACGCATTTTCATTTTACTTTTGAGTTGAAAATATTATTTATGAAGAAGACTGTGAAGGTTCTGGACTAGATACAGTGCTACTCCAACTCAAGATGTTCAGATCTAAGAAAACTAAAACTCACACTGTTTCAGTGGCATGACTGTCACATTGTCATGCTTTTTGTATGGACCTACCTCAACCATATCAAGGTGATGGCAGACTTTCCTCATAGGTAAAAGCCAACAAATTGAACATGACTACTGTCGTCAGTAAGCATGTTTGGCCTTTCGCTGGGCTGAAAAAAAATTGTAGTAAGATAGATTTGTCAAGCAGCCAGTACCCTTGATTGGTCCACTGCTTGTCCATTTCTGCGGCCATCCGGCCTGCTACGATGAACGATTGCCGACCCCGGTCATATGAATTGTGCAGGTCTTACTGAATGTGAAAGAGCAGCTGTCTGTCCTGTTGTGTGATGTGTGTTTTCTTTGCCCAAAGACTGCAAATTCTTTCAGCTGTTCTGCTGTCATTGTCATGACCTCCCGTGTTCGTGTGTTGTCTTAGCGTTGTTTTCATCCTGTTTCCTATTTATGACATAGAGCCATTTAGACACACGCAGTCATTGTGTTATTTTTATTTGTACACACAGACAGGTTAGTTTAGACATTAGTGGAATTCATACTTGCCGAAACGAGAGTGAGAACATGTATCTCTTCAGTTTTGTACAATCCGTCCACATGTAACGGCTTAAACTTTCAATTGACAGCCTGTTTGGTAGGCTTCATCTGCATGCACAGAGGCATGCAAAGAAGTGGAAGCAGTAGGAGGAGCTGCTTCTCCTACATGCCTTGGTGCAACTGGCAGAAGCCCCCACACAGTGTGTGGATAGAATAACCTTTGGAGTATAAGCAAAACTTTGTGATAGAGATGTTAGGTCAGTAGTGTTCCTGGTTTGAAATTAGGTGTGAGACTTACATGACTCAGTGTCATCCTGTAGACATCATCTGTCCAGTGTTGTGTGCATTTTATTTCTTACACTTGATTTTCTTAACTTCCAATTTCACTTTCCAACTTCGGAAGGTTTTCCTGCCCTTGAGTGTTGGCGTCATATGCTACAGGTGGTTTTTACTTGAGAGCTCTGTTCATTGAAACTATGTTGGCTGCTCTTCATCTTCACTGCTGAAGGACACTCTCCTCTTCAACTTTGTTTCTGGTGTTGGCTGGTCACATTGGTACTTCTTGGGAACTGCTGGTCTTGTGTCTGCTGGAGCTGTTACATCTGTCCTTGTGTGGGTGTGCTGTGGCCATGTCTGTACCAGTAAAAATGTGTGCATGTTGGGCAATGCATTGCTACACTGTGCCACTAATGTACTAACTGGGCATGTGTGGATTGCAACTGCCACAAAGGCTCTATGCACTCCAGTGCTGTCAAAGGGTTGACTCAAGGCTTATAAAGACTTTTATACCTTCTCTTTTGTCTTGTTTTCACCTTTCCTGGTTGAAGACTTTCCCTTTTGGAGTCTGTGAACACCCCAGAGTATCTTGAAGGCATCAAGTAGCTTTGCAGAAATTAGCAAGAAAGTTTGACCTGAAGGCGTCTTTAAATGATGCAATTACATTTATACAGTTGTGCAAGAATATTGTTGTCAAAGAAACGTTTGAGACCAGAAGCTGCTTTTACATATGACAGAGGCAAGACTGTGCATTGACACATTGTGGTTGTTGACACTACCCCTGATGGCATCATGCCAAGTTCAGTGATGATTGTCAACGATAATGATTTATATCGTTGGTCTGGGCATGCAAGGAGGTCTATCCTAGTTTTAGGTACAACCTGAACACAAATCAGTTTTGCAGATCTGCTTACATTGTAAATACATCGCTCTCAAAACTAGATATATCTCTCACCAGAGCTAGTAGCGTGCAGCTTAGATACTACATAGATTCCCAACAGGCCTCTCCCTCAAAGAGAAGGGAGCTGACTACAATATTGTCGATTAGTGCACCATAGTGTGAACTATCATGACAACGATGGAGTAATTCTGCCGTTGCCACTGGCCTCCTTTCTGTCTCTTCCAGCTGTCGAATGTCTACAAGCTGGCAGACTATAGCGGTAGCTTGATTTTCACAAACACACCTTACGAGTCTGCCAGTGACTGAGACTTCTCTTCGCACCTTGTTTGGGGGAGGTCGAGGGTGCCGCAAAGTTGCCCCGGTGCTTAGTGCCTCCCACAGAGTCCCATCTGCCCATCTACAACGGCAAACATTTATGACGCTCTGGATAATGTGCGTGTGCTCAACTTTTAACGCTGAAGCTAGCGGCCAAATGTTGTGCCTGCATGAACTCTACCTCCATTGTTAAGGTTGTCCCATAGTCACGAACCCGTCTGCGCCGAGTCCGGGTGCCGCGGCTGTTTTAGTCTATTGGTCGGCAAGTGACTTTGTGTCGGCGAAAGAGTGACTGGAAAATATTTTCGTTGCCCTAGTGTGTTTATTAATGATTGGCATTAGATACTTGATAGACTCTAGTGACTCCTAGCTGTTGTGACGATTTGGATTGGGAAAACTAGGGGAGCTGTGAGTGACTGGTGAAAAGAAGGCCTGTACAAGAAGCAGTGCTGTCTTCAGCGTTTATAGCTACCGTGAGTTGGCATTCTGTAGATCAGGTGCATTTCTGTGTCAGCCATGTGGCTCCGTGTGCTCTTGGCTATCTAGTTCAAGATGTGACCTGCCAAGTCAAGACTGGTGGTGATGTTGTGACAGAAGGAACTGTAGCTGTCCATTGCCATACTGACCAATCGATTTGTTTGTGAATTGTCTTTCTTTACTGCATGGTACTTCGTTTGATAAAGGACATGTTGATGAACAGATATTTTGATGTGTCACTGCTGTTCTTTGCTTTTGGTGTCGTTACTGTTCCAAACTTCATTTGTTTTATGCATTTTTTTTTCGTCTTGTGTTTTATAGTTAGATGACCGAGATTGTTGATCATAGTGGAGCTTTTCAGTTGTTGTATTGTTGGTTTCACCAGCTTCTTTTTGTTTTGACCAGTTGTTTTTATTAGGGTTTGTTCCTTAAGTACGTGTTCAACCCATCAAGTGTACTTAACCGCATGACTGTTAATAAAGCATGCAGGCATGTTGTGTTCATTGCATGTGCATGTTATGGTGCTAACTACCATTGCAACTGTGCAGGCTACTTTTTAAGCTAGTTTCCTAATCATGACTGTTATGATCCAGAAAGCTGTAAGGAAATGACCCTCGTCTGTCATTTACCTTAAGCTCTTAGAAAAGTGAGTTCTAAGAAGATTTTCACCTGTCGTCCATGACTGTTTGCTTTGTTTTTGGGATTAATATGTTAGTATTTAAAACTTAAAAATTGTAGAGGGCGCTACGAGTCACCAAAGCCAATCAAATGCATTGTGAGTGTCGCAAGAACCTTGGAAGAGGCGAGCAATGCACGTGATGGGTAGTCAGCTGATATCATTCACAGCACTGGATTAGCTGTATTATATGTAGCCTCTGCTGGGTCTGGAGTATAGAAAAGGTTAGCATTATGCAAATATTTGAATTTTAGAATAGTTGTTTGAATAATATGCTATTCAATATTTGCTTCGAAGTGAACTGGAATATTAATATTTTTTGATATGTTGATCGTGGCCGGTTAGCTTTGCTGAGTGTATTTCTACCAAGCACCGATGCACTGCGGAGAAGTAGCACCGGTGGGGCTTGGTTCCGCAGATGTTGCGTCTCTGCAGTTCACCGGTGCTCGGTAAGAGGTAAGAAGCACGCTGGACGGGGCTAACCCACCACAATCAACACTTCGAGAAGTATAAATATTGCAGCTGCGAGCTCCGAAGAAAGCACACTTTCAAAGCAGGATGGTGCACGCACATGCATGGTGTAATGTAAACGACTTATTTTTCGCAAGCTCAGTATTTCGCAATTTAGGTCAAAGCTGAAGTTTTGGAATAATTCGCGGGTTCCAATTTTCGCGACGTGGTGGGATCTCAATATAGATTCCAGTGTGTTTACATTTTGCTGGAATTGTTTTGCGGGACCTGTTTTTCGCGAATTGTAGGCGATTCGCGAAAATTAGGTCCTCGTGAAAATTACAGTTGTTTTCAGTATTCAAAAAGGAAACGGAAACTTTGCAAATAAATTGATATCCGCACTGCAATAAAATTTTAAAAATTAATTTGTTGATATCATGCAAGAGTATATTAGGCAGAGAGGCCGACCTGCATTCATCGTTAGTCATTGCCTTTTTTTTTCCAAATTCTGAATTGAAGAAAGAATACTTGCATATAACTAGGAAGATTTATAAATCACCTCGATTAGGTATAGCTGGGAATCCCTACAGAAAATTTTATTTTGTCATGTGTCGTTGACTTGCCATTCCATTGTAGGCATTAAACTTTCTGATGCCACAGTCTGTAAATATAGTTATATTCAAATTAAGTTAACTTAGGCACGGACAAGTCAGTTAGGTTTTTGTTTAAGCATGGTGCAGTAGCGAAAGGCTTAGACAAACTATTCAATATTCGATTAGAAA
This sequence comes from Ixodes ricinus, assembly GCA_037355805.1. NCBI lineage: Eukaryota > Metazoa > Arthropoda > Arachnida > Ixodida > Ixodidae > Ixodes > Ixodes ricinus. The sequence continues at coordinate 56,149 of JAZHYW010053626.1, forward strand.
ATATTCGGCCAAAACCACTATTCGCTTGGAACTCAAAATCCACTCTTTGCACATGCTTAGAGAAGGTCAGGAAACGAAAGGGATGGCCATCCCCAGAGGCACACATGGCATGCATCTGCTGACGTTAGCAAGCATAGCCCGGTGTAGGATGCAAAACAAAGCGTCTACTATATTCTTAACGATGTACAGGCCTGCAATATCCCATTGCGTTCTGCATCAAAGGAAGTATTTACACTTTTCAGGCACTAAAAACGCGGGCGTCATTAAAATGAAATGACTGGAAAACGGGCAGCTACATCATCGTTTCGGTTTGGCTGCTGGGCAAAAGAAGCCGGTACAGTGAAGTTTGCCTTCCACGGAATCTTTATTGATGCTGTTCTTTGATCGCTACATAGGTGCGAGCTTTTACACTCACGTGTGCCAAGCTGCACCAAAGTGCTTACCTTGCTATAGTCTGTTGCAGGTTAGAAAAAGCAGAAAAGGCTCCTCCCACAAAGTGTCCCACTCTTTCCACTGTAGCAGAGCGAAGGCTGGAAGGAGGCGAGTGGAGAGGAAGAAACCACTAATCATAGCTAGCAGTGAGCTGTTAAGAACGGGCGTGTTCTGCTTTTCTTAACCTACATCAGACGACTGCTCATTCTGCTGTATTTCTGTAAAACTGTGAAGAATTCGCGCCAGCACTGTGCCGAAAGTCGATCTCACTTTTATCAGTATGGAAACTTATAGCTCAGGCGTCGCCACATTGCCGGGTCGTCACGGTAAGCTTTTTGCGCATTTTCTAAAGTTTTGACTATCGCATATAGTGTAGTATTTGATTTGATTTTCGTATCGTACACATATATACGCTACTCGAACTTTAGCGATATTTCTCATTCAAGGTCTGTTCCGGCGGGCTATAGTTAGCTTGTTAAGTGCGCTTCTCACCATGCAGTGGTGCCTTGTGGAGTAGTTACACCCACGGCGTAGACACTGCGATTTTGCGTACCTTGCTTCGCCGCCACGCAGCTCGTGGATAAGTACTCCAGAAGGGGACGGTGCAAAATCGTACGTTAACTTCCCCACACAAAAAAAAAAAAAGTTAGTGAATGTAGATGTGACAACTCCCCTACCTTGCAGTAATCCTTGCGAAGTATAGCCGTGGTTGGTCTATATATATGATAGACGGCAGCATTCTGACAGAGTTGCGTGCATCATTTGCTAGCGTTTAGTTTTCAAATTTGTAGTTTAATTAAAGAACTTCTGTAACTTGGGTGTAGGGTGATGATTCATGGATAACATTGATTTAGAATAGACGGGCTGCACATAGGTGCAGCCCAGCTTTCCATTGCAGCCAGCTTTTTCCATTGGTGGTCTCCACAGTATAGGCCACCAATGCAGTGGAATCAAAGCTTGGGAATAACCTTAATGAGATCAGGTAGACTAATGCATATTTTTCAGTCGCATGCTGATTTTGCGTGGTCATAAAATGACACCTAAAATTCCTGCAATAATGCCTTCAGGCGCTGCAGGAGTTATCTGAATAAAGAATAATTGAACTACAGAGGTGATTAAATTACCTTTGTAGTATAATTATGCTTTGCACTGGATGCTAACAAGTGGTTGCACAAAAGTGGGAGTCAAAGAAGCTGCCTTCAACTGGTCAGTACCAATTCACTTGAAGTATTAGCAGTAAAATGAAAGAATGGAGTGTGCATTGTGCTCCAAAAGTTGTGTTTGTTACTCTAAAATGGGCTTTTGGCTGGTCCGAAAAAGTGTTCCGAGATGACTCAAACCAATTGCATCACTGAGAGATTGATCTGAATCATTTGCACCTAACTGTGCCAACCTGCTTAGCATGCTACATTTCAGCAAGACGAGAGGCATTTGCGCCAACAGCTAGCATCTGCGCAACAGTTTCCCTTTTATAAGGGAAACTGATGGCTCAGGCGCGTCGCTACACTGTCGGTTAGTTACGGTAAGCTTATTGCTAAATTTTAAAGCTCTATTATCATTTAGGATAACATATTCTATTTGCTCTTCCTATGGAACACTCAGTTCTCGGAAGTTTTCAGAGGCGTAGCCGGGGGAGGGAGGGCGGCATATGAGGCTTACCCCCCCCCCCTTCCCACCGTGCTAACCCCCGCTCCCAAAGTCATGGATATGGATATCCCATGTGGCCAGAAATTGAAAACTGTTTGATAAGGCAAGGAAAAATTAAAACTGCATGCAAGCAGAAAAAAAGGAAATGACGACATTGATTGTCAATACATTACTTGAAAGTTGTAGCTATTTTTTTCATTTAAAAAATGGTTGTAGAACATTATTTGTTGAGAAAGATATTGCCACGTGCGTCGCCGAGCGAGGGCGTGCGTGGCCGAATGGGCTTGGCTTTCGCGCGGAGGCCCCAGGTTCGCTTCCTGGAAGCAGGCGCTCCTTTTATTTATTCTTGCAATTTAGCGTTCTCGTAAGTTCGAGAACCTTGTCGTCTGGTGGAGATACTATCGTAGATCCTGTTAACCCTGTTAGCTCTTTGGCCAATCTTTTACAGTATATGACAAACATCTAGGAGCATTAACATCAAGTGCAGTTCTATTCGAGCACATATGAGCGACGTCGGGATCTTTGAACAGGTCGGTCAACTCTCCTAATGTTCGCGTTTTTGACGACTACGTCTCGGCATGGAGCTCGGCCTGATTTAGTGATGCTAACGGAGCACTCCATTTCTCCAGAACACGTTAACCTCCAGGCCTAGGGAGCGAAGAAAAACACAAATACATTAGTCAACTCAAGAAACAGTTTCAAACTCGTAAATATAACTGCAAATGCGGGAGCGCTATTTCAAACTCTCTTGTGCTGTTGGCTGTCTCGCTATTATGAACTTTAAGGACAACGGAAGTGATCGAGAGCATGTGCTTAGTAAAAAGATATAATTCCTGGTGAGAAAGGCTGGTATACATTCAGTACACGCTGATCATCTATTCCTTGTAGGGGACGTCCTCTATGTCCTAAATTAAGGGAACTGCAGAATCTGTTCAACACAACACGTACAACGTTTCTGCGTGTCCATAAAATCTCGATGACCTGCAGTATGATTTCCCGTAGACCTAACACACTAGCGGAACAGTAAATGGCTCAAGTGTCAATCGTGAAACTGCACCAAAATGTGCCCATTGTCGCACCTGCCCTTCTTGCTGGCGATGCTTCTCTACAACGGGGTTTGCTTCGCTTTTGCTTAAATGTTGATGTTGCTTATTATTGATGCCTCTCTGTTCACGTTGCGGCTGCGAAGTCGGACAACTTGCGTGGCTTCTAAGGAGCTTTCAGTCTTCGTCGGGCTTTTCCTTTGTTCTGTCTGGCATGGGTTACGTCACACCTTATAAAGCAAAGTTATAGTGGAGATGTTGATTGATTGGCAGCGAAATGAATGTAGTGTACGGAAGTGACGTATCTCTCCGTATTGCATCCCAGGGATCTCGTGCGGCGTCGCTCAACTTCGAAGAGGACTTGTACAGCAGCTTGTGCCTCGTAATGTAACCCGGAGTTTCGAACATTAATCCTGGTTGATTGAAAGTTGTTTGTTTTGGTTCCGAAAGTGGATTACCCGCCAAGGATGGTCCAGGACCCCAAGCTCAATGTCTGCCTCTGAGGAGAGGCAGTGTGTTCATGTGAGATGCTATGCGGATTGTGTCGGTGACTTGTGTTGGTTAGGGTGCACATTAAAAGGCACCATGATGTTATTGTGCTAAGGTGTGAATAGCCTTGGACAATGAGTCATTACTTGCCGAGGGCAGCGTCGGACCAAAGACGAAGACATGTCAAGGATGCACGTGTTTCCGGTTCATCGAAAGTCAGCAGGGAGTCCTTCTGAAACCCCTGCTGGGGTCTTCAGAAGATCCTTTAATGTGTGCCATTCTTTTTTTTGGCGGTCTCTGGCTCATGAGTCTTCGCTGTTTCGCTCTGTACGTTCTACAGCTATAACGCCGCAGCCAGATTTAACTAAAAAAGACATGCCACACTTTTTCATAATTGTGGTATTGTTCTTTCGGTCTTCATGGTTTCTTTGCCCCTCTTGCTTTTAGTTACACTAAAGGATGGCTGGATTTTGGTGTGAAGAATAGGTCCGCTTTGAAAACCATATTCATCGGTACTATGAGTGCGTACAAATCCGTGCTCGCAAATTACTCGTACGTTTAGAGCTCTCATCGCCACTGCATTTCCGGAAAGGGGCCTGTCTGCGGCAATGACGGGGAACTTTAAGGCCGACGTACAACCTCGGTTTCTGCAAGGAGATGATCCTTAGCGCCCCCTCCTAACCTGCAAGGGAATCAAGTTGGGGTAAGTTAAAGTGGAGGGTACAGGAAGAAGGAGGCGGGCAAAGTGGAAAGCGAAGTGTCGGTCTTATTTGTTATATTTTGGGCATAAGCGATACAATTATTACTGTAGGTTATGATGTTGATGAAACTTAAAGGGACCCTCGAATCGATTTTCGTCATCGCACGAATTCGCCATACGAGAGCCCGAATATTAACCGACCAACGGATTTGATGGTTGCCAAGCGCAGTCTCCGTAGCAATCGATCCGTCTGCACCAGTCCGCGAGCAGCTATCGGCCGTGACACGCCCGACACTGGTTGGAACTGTGCGAATCGTGATGTCAGAAAGCTTACCGAAAGAGAAAAAAAGTAAAGATGTAATAAAAAAAGAGCCCGCTTTCTTCGAAATTTGGCACCGTAAATTACGTTTATCTACCCTCAAGTGCTACTCATGCCCAACTATGGTCACCGATAACTTAAGCAATGCATGACTATAGTAAAATATTAATCCAGTATTGTTCTTGGTCCCTTTAAAGAATTAGCGCGGGCGCCTAGCATCAAGTGAACCCCGTTGAGCCAAGCATTTCGTTTTTTGTTTGTTTAAATGTGAAAGCATGAATTGTCCCAGGGAGTGCCGCCGGTGTTGTTTGTGACCGCGGAGAACGGGCAACTAATGCGGGCGTTGTTTGTGACCGCGAAAAACGAGCAACTAAAGAGGGTGGCGCGCGCTCGGCAGCCCCCTCTCTCCCCCCCCCCCCTTGAAACACGTGTCAGGCGTGGCCGGAGATCCTGAGGGAGGGGGGGGGGGGGGGCTGTCCACGCCAGTACTCCGCAGACGAAATAAGGGGGCGGAAGAAGGACATTCATGCTTTCGCATTCACAACTCTTAAAAACTGCTTAGAAGTCTTTCGTGTTTTTTTTGTTTTTATTGGAACCAATGCATTTTTTACTTTACTTGAAGATCCGGAGTGCTTGGGGACGCCTTCCACTTGTTACAGATGGGCTGAAATGGCAAGCACACGCAACGTGGCATTACAAGTTATGTCTGTTCCTACTATAAAACTATAACATAAAAATAAGACAAAATCTTAACGAACGGAAGTGAAGCGGCTGTGCTACTGAACAGACGAAAAGGGAAGGTCAGTCAATTACAATCATTTTGGAAAAATGAAGCCTCTGAAGCCTGTACCTGATGTGTTAAAAATGTGTTTGTATATAACATCTGAAGTTTTTGGGTAAGGTCATGCAAATTATTTAGAGCCCTGCTCCTTTTGAGAGAGAGGAAAAATATAACTTAGTTTTCGACAACAGCCTGGGATTTATACTTTCATGTGAGGGCGCTTATTAAGTGAAAACATTAAGATGTAATTAAGCATACGCTGTCAGTATACAGGACAGCACATGTTCTCGTAGTTACAGGTAATACGCTTAAAGGGGCGGTGCAACGATTTTCAGACTTTGTCCAATTAACTGCGGGTGCTAATCTGTACCCTATAGAACGAAGAACAGAAAATCATGTTTTCTATTCGCGCTACTTATGCAAAAAACATCGAATGTCAAAATGCCCCTCAACTCTCACGCCGTCTTTCGAGTGACGTCTCTGGGGGGACCACCTGGTTTCTCCCAAAGTCGCGGCGAGCGATCAACACAAGACTTTGCCACGGCGTTGCCGGCGAGTGTAGCAGTGGAAGGGGACATGTTCTGCTGAAAGTTTGCGTGTACCCCAGTGACGTGCCGCTTTTGATCTTAAACCGCTACACGCAACTGCAAATCGGCCAATAATTCGTTTTTTTATTATGCGATTACGCAGTGAAATATTAGTTTTTCTGGGGAAGATGGCGCTTTTTTCACTTGGGCGTAGATAAACAATATAAGAAATAGAAGCTGCAAATTCTCTCAACATTAAAATCGTTGCACTGCCCCTTTCATTTTATCATATTTTTTACAGTCCTGGATTTTTGCACAAGGACAACGTTTTCCGGTTCTTGTCGAAGGGATTGCATTGAGCTGGAACACTGACATTCGTCTCTCGTTTATCAAGATAATGTTGCATACCTATACTTTTATTATAATTTTTTTGCCATCAGTTCATTCGTTTTATATATGTCTTATGTGAATAACAATGACCACAGCGAAATTCACTTCATTGATCTCGAGTTGTCTTATCTCGAATAGAATCGTGTCCAGCATGCCGCTGGAGGTTAATTGGAATATCATTTTTATTTCTACGTAATGATTTAGTGATAGTCGGATAGAATGTTGATAAGCTTCCAGTGCCTTATTCGCTGCCACGTGCTAGATCACGTCTTAAACTAATCGCGAATCCGATATAGTTTTTTTTTTTTTTACTGGCGCTACCAAGCTTAAGCATCTTGAGAAAACATCTAGGATATGGCATGTCTCTTTTGAGTACCGGCACACGGCAAAAGGAAGAGAACTGCATTTATTCAGATTGGTAACAGAACAGCATGATTATACATAATGTATACAGATATTAGATTATCATTATGAAGTAGAGAATAAGAGACCTCCCTCATTTTTTTAATGATGCTACTAGCTGTGCTTGGATTGTATGAAAAAAGTACAATAAAGGTATATTAAAGGTATATTTTAAATATTCGAAGTATATTTTAGCACACTTGAAACATAGGACGTTTTGAATACGCGAGCTCGCTCTAAGGTTGGCTCCCGCTCGTAGCTATCTCAAATTTTAATCGAAGGTGGATTTTAGTGGCGCATATTACCATGCGAAATTTTAAGGCGTAGCTCCTTCCTGCGGAAAATAGGCACCAAGTCGGATGCCGACGCAGACGGCCGAGTTAGCCAGGGTTCAGAGGCTCTGCCAGGGTGTACCCATAGAGTTATTATAATGTACATTATAATAACTCTATGGATGTACCAGGCTCTGCCAGGAAACGGCTCTGCCAGGGTTGTGCTTGTGGCGCCATCTATCGACAGGCGTCGCGAGTGGACGACAACGTCGTCTGCCGTTTTGTTAGTCGAATACTTCCCAGGAAAGTAGCACGCCTCGAAATATCGCACGATAAAATCCACCACTAAAGTTCACCTTTGATGAAAGTTTGACATCGCTACTTTTTGACATCTGCTCGACGTGAAAGGGAGCTCCGGGATTAATAACACCCTTACAGCTTACCCACCTCACCCGCCCCCCTTCCCCCTCAAAATAATGAAATAAATAAGAACTATATATACATGTATAAAATAAAAATAGCGCTTTTTTTTTTTTTACCGCAAAGATAAACGCCGAACGTTTAGTCTCCGCCGAAATGTAGCGCTAGCGATCGAAACTAGGTGTCAAGGTTTCAGAAGTAACCATTATCTCATTCAAAAGTTGTGATAATGGGCTTTTCTGAAACTTTCAATGGAAAAATGGGGCTCGTTCTCGGTGGGCTGACGACATTAATCTCCATGCACTCGTGGGCTTCTTAGGGCGCCATTTTCCCACTGAAAATGGCCATGTACATCGCTCTCATCCTTTGAATCAGATGACGGCCGGCAAGCTCAGAAACTTTGGCATCTGGTCCAGACCGCTAGGGCTACTTTTGGTCGGAGACCTATCTAACGTTCGGCAACACTCTCAAAAAAAAAAAAAAAAGAAAAAGGTATTACTTTGCACCGTTTTGTCCCATATAATACACCCCAAAACTAGTCGACGTACAGTGCCCTATAGTCGAACAGACGGCCCCAAATTTTACGAGGGCTTGACACCGGTGCGATATAACTTTTTAAATAGCTAACGTGCGTACCAAAGACTAGATAAAGAAAACACTGAGTTTTTGCAGTAAGGCCAAAAAAAACCCCGATTTTTTTTTTGTAGTCCGTAACACGTACATTAGCTATTTTAATAAGTTGTACCACACGGCTACCAAGCCCCTCGTACAATTTGGGGCCGTCTGTTCGACCATAGGTGCTGTACGTCCAATTGAAGTTTTGGGGTGTATTATATGGGACAAAGAGTAGTAATGAATACACCTTTTTTCTGAGAGTGAAGGTGTAGTTTAGTTTTAAAGTAAAAGAAAAAAAATATGTTTTTTTTTCTAGGGGACATACATAGTAGTTTCATTAGACATTTTTGTTAGTGCGCCAAGGACACCGATCTGATCTCCGGAATCGTCCAATGAGGGGTGGTACATACCTTTCCACCTGGAGCATCGCTTCACCACCAGCCTCCTCCATGTCCTCCTCTTCCGCCCCCACCTCCTCCGCCTCCGCCTCCGTGTCCACTGCTGTAGCTGATGACGGGCTTCAGCTGGTGCCTGATGGTGGTCACGGGCTGCTTGACATACGTGACCACTGGCTTGGACACGTACTTGACGTCCAGCACGGGCTGCTTGACGAACGAGATGCTGGCGTGCCCTTGCCGCCTCCGCCACCGCCGCCACCTCCGCCGTGCCAACCTCCTCCTCCTCCTCCGCCTCCGCCTCCGCCGTGCCAACCTCCGCCTCCACCGCCTCCGCCTTGCCAACCTCCGCCGCCGCCTCCGCCTTGCCAACCTCCGCCGCCGCCTCCACTGTAATCATCGTCGCCTCCGCCAAAGCCGCCGCCGTTGCTGGATCCACTGTCCTCGTAGCCCGCCAGGACCCTCGAAGAGGCTCCTGCCAGGACCAGGAAACACAGGCTCGCCTGCGGCATCGTCGTTCGTGGTATACTTAGTTATGATTAGGGTTCAATGTTGGTTTGAACTTTTAACGCAGAATGTGTTATGGCTGGCACCCAACCGTTTCCGGTTTCACACTCCTGAAACGGAAGAAGAAACAGCCGAAGGCTGACGCGCAGCGCTCGTCTGCTCACTGATTGGACACGGGTGCCAACCGATCATCTAGATCCGAGTTGTTCCCGCTCAAGTGAAGCACGCGCTAAACGAGTGATTTTCGGGCGGCATTGCGACATCTCCGCCGATCCCCTCCTCCGACGTTTATAGCGACTGCGCTCTCTTGTGGGCTAGTTGATGCGGCACAATATTGTGGCTTTTACAAACCAAACAACTAATCTAGTATGCCATAAATTGCACTTAGGCACTTGCGCGCTAGTATATGGTATTCACAAGGTTCCCACCATAATCTAGCGCATCATTGCCAGTCGAGTTATAGAACTATGGGAGCGTAACCACAGAGTTTAGGAACTATAAAGTGCCGTAGAACAGCAAGGACCAAGACGAATTAAGGCAACACATGTAGGGCCTCGTGTTGTGTTACGTCGTCTTGTGCCCTTGTTGTTTTCGGCGCTTTATGCTTAAACTATGAACCAACTAGCCCAAATAACAACTTTGCTGCAGTACTCACAGAGACCTTCATGGTGGTGCAGATTCTCTACGAACTGGCTCCTTGTTCATCCTCACCTAGTATTTATACTCTCCAAAAAACTGTACATAACGCTCCAATTGGCGGACACCTCTCGACGGGACCATTTTACTCTTTATTCAGTTAGGTTTATCTTTTTTCTTTTCTTATTGCAGCCGTGCATGCAACGAACTTCGTTCGCACCGATGAGCTTGTGGCCGTAATCGCCTTCAGCGTTAACAAGACCGAAACGCTGTTCTTAGTAATTAGTAGTCATCGGCTTCCGTGTTTTACGAAAGTGAAAATTTAATAAACTGCTTCCCGACACATTCCGTCGTTAACGGTCCAGCACGAACTCAATGGGGCGCTCTGTCTTCAGCTGGTCAAGCAAGGTTAGTCAAGCGCAGTCCAGGAAAAAAATATAATCGGTTTTGGGAAGGTATTTGTAACGTGATGCGCGCGTTTCGGGACGCCATTTTAGAAACGTTTTTGGCCGACTGAAGCTTATTTTTGCAAAAGAACGGTGAGAATCATAGACGTTTAATACTCGAACTTACATAGTCTGGCATAACAAATGCAGACAATAGTGTTCGTGTAAGAAACAGAAGCGAAAAAAAGACGCGGGTATTTAGTCATCGTGAGCTTGGTGTGTTAGAGAGTGGCGACACTGGTTCCCGCTGTAGATGAGAAATTTAGCCAGTGCAGTATACGGCTGCTAGCTCTGGGGTCTTTAACCTGCATTACTCAATAGTGGTACACGACCGCACGCTGGTACGATGCTCGTCCAGATCGAAATGGGTAGGAGTGTGGATGTGATTCAGAATTCCTGTTTAGTGCCGCACGAGCTTTCGCTCCACGTGCCCCGAGCTACGGCGTTCAAACCGTTTGTATACTTTTGCATGGAGCTAAGCGCTCGATATCATCGGGCACGAACCAGTTATATTTTTTCTGGTATTTCTTATTCTTAAAATTAGAGATCGTTGAAATCATTGACGTATCGGGTTTTTTTCGTGGGTACGCTTGCGTTTCCAAACAAATATTTTCGATGTTAGAATTACGTTTCCTACTAGGCCGTCGCGCAGCGCCCTTCTACGCACAGGAAACAGCGTTTTGAAAACTTTAGGAGTCTGCCATGTGTCGGATTAGCTTGCGACGTGCGTAAAAAATGTTTCCACGGAAAGTTCCCAAGGCACAGTTCTGAAATGCAAACTCTTTTCTGGGCGATGGGAATTCGCTCCGTAAATTCGCGGCTTCCACAATTTGAGCCTTGCCGCTCTCCTTCAGAAGAACCATTGGAAATCGCTTTCTTTCTTCGTTGATAGATGGCGCTAGCGGTATTGATATAAAACTTCCGCTCCCGTGTGTGGGCATGGTGGTTTGCACGAATGGTGTACGCCGCAGTATCCGGTACCGTTGTGCCGGGCCCCCTGCGACTATCACCTCCCAGTCCTGTTTATTGAGATAGTGATATTTTCGAGGGAAAGTCATCTGTGTGCACGATTTGTTTACTATTTCCGTCGAGGTATCAAAAGGCGCGCAGTCACGCAGCAGTTGACTAATATACCACACTTTGAATACTTGCGGTATGGCACCCACATTTATAGGAGCACAATACACCACTTTTTAGGCATGGTTCTGTTTGTGGACGCATGAAAATAAAAATTATTATTATGGTGGAAATATAGACATCGAATATGTTTATGTTTTGGTACAGCGAGGAGAGCGCGAGGGTTGAACGCTTGATATGTTTCAGTGGTGCAAGTTGACCATACATACTAAAGACAAGTTTTTTTTCCTCATTATTTTTACTTTTCTGATATTTTTTGACAATAAGACAATATTTTTGCTTCAGTGCCTTTTGGAGTAAAAGCTTTGGTTGTCATGATATACGGAGCGTGCATCAGTTTTGTTTACGCTCTATATATTTATGAGAGATAATAAGTTCGAGCAGCGCGCTAATAGAAGACAAATGAAATCTGCTTGAAATGAAGTGATGGGCCAATTCTTTCTCTATTTTGCTAGGCTCCAAGTTATAGCACTGCATCAGGCCCAGTTGCATCTTCTGAACAGATTGTCAGTCTGCAAGGGATGATCCCGCTTCTGTTGGGGTCGTGCAGGAAGCTGTTTAGACTGCGTTTTTGGTAAACCTCGTATGCTAAGGGATATTACTTAATTGGATATTTTAAATTGTCAGATGAGAAAAGTTTTAGTTTATTAAAATATCTACAATAAAAAAAAAAACACACACTCGAAAGTTTCGACGTCATTAAACACATTTATTTGCTCAACACTATGCGATCATGGAGGTGTGTGTTTTTAGTGCACACCTCGGCGTCTTGCGGACAGTTTACAGGACAATCAGGTATCTTAGAGCCCTGGAATAGCTTGCAGTATTTGTAAACTGCTTGCTTTTAAAGCTGACGAGGGTAGAAAGTTGGGCAAGTTGGTGATTCATGCTGATTAAAAAGCGCGACAGGACAACGAACAGTGAAGGAGACACAGACAAGCGCTGTGTCTGTGTCTCCTTCTCTGTCCGTTGTCCTGTCGCGCTTTTTAACCAGTATGCTTGCTTTTGTCTTTCGGTCGCCGATTCACTCAAGCCACAATGAGCATATTGCGAAATGGTTAAATGGCGGACGAACCATTTGACGAAAGTCTCCGAACGTTTCCGCTTTTGACGGGTCAAAATATACGTATATGAACATTATTTGTGCCACCAGCAGTCGACAGTGGTGATGGTGGGCTTCTGGTTAACTGAATTTGGTTATTCTATCCAGGAACCTAAAGCAAAACAAAACCTGAAAAAAAAAAAGAGGCGACATTGCAGAAAACAATTTACCATGTCACTTTGCAGGCTTTTTTTTTGCAGAGTCAAGCTCACCACACATTTTTTTTAATTTATTTGATTAATTTTATTCGTGTACATTTCAACGTACACAGGTGTATCAATTTCAAAGAGGTAATGAAAAAAGTAATTCTTGCTCTATCCCTGTGTTTTTGTGTTTCAAAATGCAAAAGCCATAAAAAACGGCCCCTGTTCCTTGCACATTAAAGGCGAGAAGTTTATATTAACCCTAGGTAGCAAGAAAGGTAATAAAAAAGAACACGGTTCCCAGACGCGACCCGACACTTGTTGACCGCCAAAGCTGGCGATCTTCATCTGCATCGCCGCTCGCCTGGTTCTGCTCTCTCTGTGTTGTATCCAGTATATTTCTGCTCCAATTGCAAAGGTTTCTGAACCAAGTCGTCACGCCCCAGTCACATTACGCGAACATTTAACCTGTAGTCTTCGCCGACGTAACAACAAAAGGAGGCTGACTTGTTGGCAACCCGAGCAATGTTCCGCATCACAGCTTTATCCACAAACCTATTTCTGCGTGACCTTTTTGGGAGCCGGTTCATATGTAAAACAGCAGCTTAGCAGGTTGCTAACCATGTGTGTGTATTGACGTGTTGTGCTAGCGGTATTTGTTGCTCTTAAAGCCGCTGTCACTCTACTCATATAATCGTCCAAAAGACACAGGTGTTGGCTGCATACTATGATGACAAGAATTATCTGAGGACAGGTCTGCATACACTCTTTCGAACATGTTTGGCAGACAGTTTTTGCATGACGAATGCGACGAGACCGTCATACAGGGTAAAAACACACATCTCATGCAGTGTTTGCATTGATTTTTGTTTTTAAATAATGTATTAGCATTGTGACCGCGGCTCTCGCCTTATTGCCCTCATTACTCGTCGTTCAAAAATTCGGCAACGCTGGCAGATGTGGAGGCATTGCCGTCTTTTCCATTTTCACTGAGTATTTTGTATTGATGCAAAATACGTAAAGGTTTGGCGTCTAAGACTGTCAGGGGTGTCTTGGTAAGTTTGGCTTATAAAAGACAAAAATTGTGCTAAGATCTGCCGGAAATTATGTTGACTAAAAGGTACGCCGACTGAGTCCGGTGCCCTAACACTTACGTATATCCATGTGGCGGGTTCGAATCCCGGCCGAGGTGCCCCGCAATCTGACGGAGGCTTATTGCGGAGGAGGCGCCGTGTAACCGAGCTTTCGGTTGCACGTCAAGAAGATCCCCGGGTGGTCCAAATTAATCCTCAGTCCTCCGCCCCGGCGTGACAGATGCCCGTCGTTGGTTTGGCACGTAAAACCCCCAAATTTGACTTAAGTATATATGGCATGGCTAAGGGTCCTTGACACGACTACTGGGTTCGAATTTTGCTCACGGCTTATCGCTTATGGTGGCGCACAAGGAAACGGTCATGAGGGTCGGGGTGTTAGAAGCGGAATTTTCGCTGCGGAATTTCAGGAAATAAGAGCGGGTTATTTCTCCGCTTTTCTCCTTCTGAAAGTTATCCCTAACGCAGTGGTTCTCGACCATCGATGTTTCGCGGACCCCTTGTGAATCAGCGGAGATGATGGAGGACCCCTTTCGTGGTGAGGAGAGGGGGAATGTATAAGTTAAATATAATAACGACATAATAAATGGATTTAACTAAGGGCTAGTGTGAAGTAGACTTCTTTTTTATTGACATACACACGAGAAAACTAACCCGAAAATGGAAAGAATTCCTCCTCGATCTGGAAAAAGACAACTTTTATTGCCGGGCTTGACTGATGAGGCAGGGCATCGCGGACCTAAATGCCTTCGCGGACCCCTAAAGGCGCGTTCACACCGGCGATGCTGATCTAGTCGCGCGATCACTTTAATCGCAAAAGCGACCATCGCGGGCAAAAAGCTACGCGATTTGAGCAGTCGCTTGCTGACCCGACTTTACGATGCGATCTGGCCGCGGAGCGGCTGGGCCAATCAACGGCGTTCGGAGCGAGGTTTCGACAAATGACTCGCCAGCGAAGGCGTTGGACTCGCTCATCGCGCACGCCAGTGTGACCATCTAATTTTTTTTTTTTTGCGATGCGATCTAGTTGCATCGCGCGACTCACCCTGCATCGCCGGTTACCCCAATTTGAGAACCACTGATCTGACTGTTTAATGTGGTGCCGGATGCGCCACGGCCGAACGTGTCTCGAGCACTGCATAACCAGTCGGCTTGCGCTCGGTCGAGTGTGGCGACCGGAACTGACCGAATGTCTAACGATATCTGATGCTTCGCTCGTGGTCCGAGTATTGCCAAGTAGACCGCGCTTGTCCCGTCTATACACCTCTCCTGGTCTTTGTTATTTGTGCGCTGTTTCCAGCTGTATCATGAACCAATCCTCGCCTGCATCGCTACTTCGATCAACTATACTCGTTTCACATCAAGAATAAAAAGAACGTTTTGCGCATTCTTCATGCGCTGCTCGAAGTAGTGCTTACAATATTTGGTTGTCGAAGGGGGAAGTTAGTAACGTTCCGCAGGGAGCCGGACTTTATTTTTTACTGCGCTTCTTGAGGTGAGAACGAGTAAAAGCTGCCAAAATGAGCTACGCTTCACGGTAACGACACCTGAGCCATCTTGTTGCCTAAAATCACTGTTGCCAGTTATCTGAAGCCTGAGGCTGAGGTCGCAGGAAACGGCTTTGCGTCTTTCGGAAATATTAGAACAGTCCTCAACAGAGCAAGACGAGATCGCCTGAGCTTCCTTACACTATATCCATTTTAACGTGAAACGTTTCTGGCTGGGTGCCTTGGATTTCGTCAAGCCGCATTTCGTGAAGCATTGGCCTGTGACGTCACTTGACGTCACTATGACTTCCCGCTAAATTTAGCGGGAAATTGACGTCACGTGACCTCAACACCAATTCAGTTTCCCCGCTAAATTTGGCGGGAAAATGATGTCACGTGATTTCATGTCACGTGACCTATACAAAAATTTAGTTTCCCCGCTAGATTTAGCGCGGAAAATTGACGTCATGTGACCTCAACACCAATTCAGTTTCCTCGCTCAATTTAGCGGGGAACGTGACGTCACATGATTTCCGGTCACGTGACCTATACACATTCAGTTTCCCCGCTATATTTAGTGGGAAAATTGACATCACGTGACCTCAACGCCAGTTCAGTTTCCCCGCTAAATTTAGCGGAAAAATTGACGTGACGACGACATGATGTCACGTGACCTGTACGCAAATTCAGTTTCCCCGCTATATTTGGCGGAGAAAATGGACGTCACGATGTTCCCAATACTCTGTGGACACAGGCCGGCCCGACGGGGAAAGTCAATGGGTCAATGATGTCAATGGGGTGGAGAGTAGTGGAGCGACATGGAGGAACAGCTCGAGAAGAAATGCCTGGAGGTTACTAGCGCTAAACCAAGCAACGTTTCACGTAGCAACACAATAGGAGGGCAATTTGTGATTTTGACTTTCTATTTTATCTAATCCATACTCTCAGTTGAAAGCCTCAGCAGGAGTGGAAGTTTTCAATAATAGTATACATAATGAATACACACCCAAAATGTGACCTAAACATATATCTGATGAAGTGCGTTATCAAAACTGGTGAGTGATGAAAGCGTGGCAATTTCATTTGACAGTGAATTCCAATCTTGAATTGCCCGAGGATAAAAATAATATTTAGAAAACATTATGTTTAAATCTGTATTGCTGAATTGATCTGGTGTGGTTGATCCTTGCCGATCCGGTCGATGAAAAGGTGATATATTGTTCAAGGCGAATATTAAACTTGCCATTGATAAAGGAATACAGAAGCTATTAATCTATCAATTTTTGCCCTAGTTTCCAACGTCTTCATATTGGCGTCTGTAAGCAAGTGCGTCCCAGAAGTCCGGTTTCTAAATGCGTTGAAGATGAACCTAAATAGCTTGTTTTTGGACGCCTTCAAGTCTGCTCATCCCTTCTGTCGTGTGGGGAAACCAAACAGGGTTAGCGTACTCCAGCATTGGTCTAATTAGTGTTTTATAGGCTATAGTCTTTGTCTCGGTATCTGCAAATTTAAGGTGTACGCCTAAGCGTAAAACGTTTAGATCTAGCCTTGTTCACAATTTTATCAACATGTTAATTTCAAGTCAGTTATTTTATTAAACGCCAGTGCCGAGGTATTTATAATGCGTTGTACAGATTTTATATATTTTTTCCGTTCACAGTGTAATTAAAATGTAGGAGATTCGTTTTCCAAGTTATGGTCATCATTGCTGCTGTTTTGTCATAATTTATTTGCATTTGCCATCCGTTAAGACCATTCTTCAATGTGCAATAGTGAATTACCGAGATTTGATCTTGGGGTATACTATTTCCTAATAAAGGACACAGTCATCTGCAAAAAGCTCTTTTGGCATTTGTATATCTTTTAAAATGTCATTAATAAAAATTAAAAAAAAAACATTGGTCGTGCTGTTTTTTTTTTTTTAAGCGGTGGCACGGCCGATGCATATCCTGAGCGCTGGCGGTCTGCCCAAACGCGCCAGCTGAGTCCTTGTACAGGCGCGCTGGCGGCGCGGACACGCAGCGCCATGGTGTGGCGGTCGTTGAAACTGACGCGCAGCGGCCAATGGGAGCCTCGTTCCTTGAAACTATGACTCGCGCCAGCCAATGGGACCGATTTCGGCTTCACGGCGCTCCATTGGGAGCGGCGAAAGCTAGATGCCGTTTGGCTAGGCTTTTCGCGCGGCTTCAAAGCTGGGAGCCACCAGATCTCGGCTTCTCTTGGAGAAAGGAGTTTAGGCGCCGTTTGGCGCGGCTTCAAGCTGATGACGTCGGCTCGCTCCATGGGACAGTTAATGCTTTCGCATTAAAAAGTGGACCAAGTGCTGATCCTGGGGTATCCCTGAAGTGACAGGATGTACTGAGTTCGCTCAGATAAGTAGGCACCAATCAAGTTTATTAATTGGTCATTTTTAAAAATTGAAAAAAGCTTGAGTAGAGAAGTGTGGGGTGTGAAACACGATTAAAAGCTTTAGAAAAGTCTAAGAATATAACACATGTTTGTCCTCGTTCATATATTGTAGTAGCGAACGAAGCCGTGTTAATAGGCAGTCGACCAGAATATTATTTGTTCGGAGGTATTCTATCATACGCTTAAATATTACATGTTCAAGTAGTTTACAGCAGGTACAAGTTTATGACACCGGTCTGTAATTAATTGGGTTATTGCGGTCACCAGATTTATGAATGGGGATTGTTTTCCTCTTTTCCAGTGTGTGGGCTGAACTTCACATCTGAGAGAAGCTAAAAATTATGCGTAATTATTTTGATGTCTACTCCGTATACCGCCGTAAAAGAATAATTTTGCAAAGAATTGGGACCAGGACTTTTCTTCGGGTCAACTTACGATTGAACAAGTTGAAAACTCCAGATTCTAAGATTTCTGCGTCGTTGACTTCCAGGGAGAGAATGTCTTTGAACGATAACTCCCGATTCTGAGATTTCAGCGTCTTGAATTCCAGAGGAGAGAGTGTCTTCGAACTCGGGTAGCTGACTATTGTCTGTGGTAAACACTGATCAAAGAAAGAGTTGAATTCGGAAGATCGTCGAGTGCAAACTTTCCTTTTCCTTAAACGATGACGTACCACCAGAACTTCTGAGGCGCACTTGACAAAAACGAGCGCGACGTAACGTCCAAAAATAAATGTTTTGATCTAAGGATCATAGTTCTTTTTTTCTTTTTAAATTGAAGGTTTATATGCCGTATGTCTTGTCCAGTTTCCCCTCTCCATAATGTTTAATACTTTTTTTCGCTCGGGCAATTATTTCGCTTGAGATGGAGTCTCTCGTGATCCATGGATTGTTTACTTTGGTCTTCTTCTCAGTAAGTCGTATACTTTCAAATCGTAAGGATCACCAATGGCGCCCGCTCTGCGCTCAGCACCAAAATGGCGGCGCCCATGAAAGAATCGGGGAACGTAGTGCCGATACTCTAAGCGTGGTCTATTTAGTGGCTCTGTTGCCAACCGTAGGCAGCGTGGCTGCGATAGAACATTGTCGACACCAGCCGACGAAGGAACGCCTGACAGCTTGAACTGGCCCATAGCCTCCTCTATACTCGCAAAGCCTGGCAGTTCGACGACGGAGCCATGGAGTGCCCGGGCACAGATTTGGAGCGCGAGGATCTGGTAGCACCGATGGCGTAGGCAGAGGGGAGCTTGGGGGTCGAAGCCCCCCTCCCTAAATGCCAAAGCTCCCCCCCCCCCCACACACACACACATGGGGGCCTGCTCGCCCTGCTCACGCAGTCGGTTTTGCGTGAGGCACGGAGCAACGGGGGAGCACGGACCATCTGCAACATATGCTTTTGGGAAAATTGTTTGTGGGGTAGAAAATTCTCCAAATTAATAAAATATGCAATATTGCTTCATTCATGTTTATTCGATGGGATGCGGAACTTGATCTCAGATATATAGAGAACGGATATTTCTCGAAACATTTGTGGAGTGAAGGATGGCAATTTCAAGGCAAAGTATAACAAACTATTTTCACTGAAATACGACAGTTCAATCAAACCAAAGTGAACATAATA
The DNA here is from genome assembly GCA_037355805.1 of Ixodes ricinus. NCBI lineage: Eukaryota > Metazoa > Arthropoda > Arachnida > Ixodida > Ixodidae > Ixodes > Ixodes ricinus. Next base: position 75,159 of record JAZHYW010053626.1, read on the forward strand.
AAACGAACACACGGTGATAATATAAAACAATGTCAGTGATGTAAGGAATAATAAATGAACTGTAAAAACAAAATTGCACTGCAAGCAACGGGTGGCGCTGCGCTCGCACACCTTCTGTGATCAGAATTACGTGCTTTTGACTAGAAATTACCGCGAATAAAGGTAACTGTGACTAGTTATTTTAGGAAAGCACTTACAGGTCCTCTTGATCATTCATTTATGCCAAGCGCCTACACGTTAAAATGCAGCCGCCTGGGTGTTCACGGGAAAAAAAAATCAGCAGAACCCATCCTTTGGGAATGATTATCTACGTTAATGCGAATAGCATCAAACGGTGCGGAGTTATGCGCGTTCGTCAGGTGGCCGGCACACTCTAGATACGCCAGCCCACTCTTGAGGCAATTCTAAATTTGTTGACACTTTCACAGCCCTGCGCACGATCTCCGCAGCCCAGCACGTGCGTTTGTGTCACTTAGGAAGGCGAGCAAAGCACGCGCCATACGCACAAACACTCAAAATGGTACCGACCAGACTTTCTGGCGTCTCAGCTAGTCTCAACCAACGGTACTCTAAACGGTTGTTTATATCTTTACCATAGGACGCGCTTACAGCGCTGTCACAGCTACCGGTGCGCGCGCGTTCCATGCACGAGGGCTCATTCCGCTCTCGTGAGGCTGAGCACGGCCGCTACATCACCTCTCCCGAGCGCGGGAGAGGGTGAGCTAGCGGACGTGCTCAGCCTCGGGAGACGGTAGCAGCCCTCGTGCATGGCGCGCGCGCACCGGTAGCTGCTGACAGCGCTGTAATGCGCGTCCTATGGTAAGTATAAACAACCGTTTGAAGTGCGTTGAATGACTGCCTTCATAGCTCTGTGGTTAGCGCGTCTGCCTGCTGATCAAAGGGTCAGCAGTTCGAATCCCAGCCGGCGCCGGTCTTTTTATTTATTTATCGACCCGCGGCGTAAGAGGTTAGATAGCCAGATAGATAGATACATAGATACATAGACGAAAAGTGCGTGAAGTATCCAAAGAATGCTATTCGCATTAATATCCCGGACGTCCTCCGCTTGAACTTTAATGTTGCGGTGAACATTCATAAGCGCTATGCTTCGTTTGAGCTTAGGTCCAGACGCAACCGATGCTACAAGGGCGAGCTTCGGGCTTTCAGCGTTCCTGCCAAGCACGCGTGCTCGTGCAGTGCAAGCACTGTTCAGGGCCACATGCTCGCGCTTGTAGCATCGACTGTGTCTGGACCTAAGCTGGAACGAAGTATATACCGAGCAGTCGCTCATTCGAAGTGGACGCTCTGAGTTATGTTCTCCAAGCGTCGTAGTGAAGAGAACGGGCGCTCAGCTTTCGCCGTTGTTACGGGCAGAGTCGCTAGGATCTTGAGAGGTGATGGACGTTTTGAAATGGGGCCTCCGGACAGAGGGCGACCGCCTGTGTACCGCAGACGTGACAGGCGTTTCCGGCTTCTCCCTCTTGCATTGGACTCCTAAAATTTCCCCATTTTTGGCGAAGTTTTCCTCACTTTGCGAAAATCGTCGCTCACGGATGCGATGAGATCCGTCTTGCTTTCTGCTTTGTATGTCGAGGTGGCATCGGATGCAATTCCTTTATTAGATTTGTCTCTTCGTTGCACGGAACATCAGAAACCCTGAAGAGACAAGCCTTCATATTCTCACTACGCATAGGCGCAAGGGTAGTGAAGTTTCTTTCCACGTTTGGTGTGTATAGTTTGTGTGTGGTGCGTCATGTCATTTCTCAGTGACGGAAGGATGAGTAAGGACTGATGACTTATCTTTACACGCCGAGGATACTGCTGCTGCTGTCTTTGAAACACGCGGCCAGATAAAGCGGCTAGCAAAGATAAGACTCTCTTTCCCTCGGCATCTGGTTCTGTAGCACGAATTTGTTAAACCTTTTAATAGATGATAGATTTTGGTTTTTGCGGTGTTCAAATTACCTTCGTCCTAAATATGGGCCCTTGTGTTTGTGCGTGGTCGGTGGCTCCAATTTTTCAGTGTCGAGATTTTTGTTTTGTTTTGCTGCTTATTTTGTTTGCAACAGTATAGCTATCTTTGTGTTTTGTCTGGACTTAACGCGTTGGTAATGCAGTGCTATCTCAAAGAGCGGAGGGAGTTGTGTGCGCTGAGGAAGCTTTTAAAGTTGTTGGGCCGCAACTACGACGACAGTAGAACAGTGAGTCACCACGCCCGTATTCGTTTAAATGGAAAGCTGTTTCGTTTTTAAAAATGACAATGCAGCTTTATTCGTTTTAACAACAGCGCCTCCTAATCTTTTGCCTGACTGTCCGTACCGGCGAGCTCACCCTGCGTCATGGGGGGGGGGGGGGGGGGGGGGGGGGGGGTGTAGAATGTCGTTAAACCCCTCCCGAAATAAAATCCTGGCTACGCCACTGAGTAGCACAGTGCATCAAAGAGCCATTTCTCTGGGAATTTAGACGTCCCGGCTCACAGCTTTTGCAGCGGTGAGGACCCGAAACATACTTGTTCCCTCGGGAGAAGTGTGTTTTGGCGTCTCGTTGCAGCCGGGCGCCAGTCACGTGGCTCTCCTCTCCATCCGTTGACTGCCGCTCCACGTTTTCCATTTCGGTGGCCGCTTCTCGTGGCGATCTGGCAGGCTTTGTCGGTATATAGGAGGCTATGACTGGCCATTGTAAGCGCCGAGGACAGTGGACTTTCGATATTTTGTAAAATTTCGGGCGTAATGCAAAACACCCAACATTTACAATAGTTGAGCGCTAACTGTTTTTAGGAAATGTAAACAAAGCATGAAATACTCTGTACAAAAAGTTTCAGCCCTGAAAACACCGTGCAAAAAAATGCTGAGTCACTAGCTGGACGCACGCGATAGCGTCTCATATATACCGCACAACAGAACTACAGTGCATGCTCAGAAGGCGTCTCAGAGCCCAGCGAGGCAAAGATGGCAGCACGCAGAAGGCAATTTTTGAAAACGTCTATACACTTTTTGCCACAAGGGCGGCGCCATTTTGAATGTCGTCACTTTTAGCATGGGCGGAAACATTGTTTTGCCGTCGCTACGCCAACAGAAGGCATTCAGGATATAAGCGTAACGGTCAGCCATTCCCGTTTTGCATCACCTCTACTTTTTTTTACTATTTGCAGGTTGAAATGTTTTATTATTTTTTTCATTTTTTCATCGCCCATACCGGATTTGTTTACCAGGTGGCTGGAAACGAGAGTAAATGAAAAGGTGTATACGCTTCGAAAATTTCCCTCAGTTTTATTTTTCAGTTTTCCTAGTACTTTTTATCCCCGGCAGATTGGGAGTTCACATGGGGATCTGTCGCGTGATATGAGACAAATGAATATGCTACGTCAGTGGTGTAATGAAATCCCAATGACGTAGCAGCAAGGTATACGTGGGGCAGAGGGGGAGGTGTTTTCAATGACAGGGCGCGCGAGCGTGCTTTGTCTGTAGAACTCCCCTCGGGTAATCTCGTCATACACTGCGACAGATGCCCATATGCTCCTAATTTGCCAGAAGCACAAATCGCTAGGAAAACTGAAAAATAAAACTGAGAGGGATCTTTCGGAAGCGTATATAACATAAGGGGCGAAGGGAGACAGACTGAATAAGTGCACCGTCACTGCACCTATCTGATAAATAATTCACCTTCTGTGCCGAGAGCCCGTTGTATAGGTACATATAATGCGTGTTTTTCGATAAACAATCCAGTTGAGGGCAGCGCGTATGTATTATCTTGTTCTCTGTCCCTGTCTTTGAGGCACTTATTCTTTCGATGTACCAACAAGCCCAACTTTCCATTTTGCTATTCATTGGAATATGTATGTGTTAATGGATGATTTTTCTATCCGTGCATGTGCCAGGTTCGCATGACAAACACGGGTGCTCGTGTTGTATTAGATATCCGGGCTCGTTGGACATTCAGGTCACAAGCAGGATGTACTGTACCCCTGCAATTTGTTGGAGAAACTACAGGCAGATATCTAGAGCAATCAGATCTCTTGTTATTCGCAGATGTACCGACTCTGGTTTGTATAACGTTTTCTCGTTTATTCCTGTACATGTCAACCCACTGAAACTAAAATGGGTCATCGTGCTGAGTTCTATGAACACACGGAATTGATTGAGTTAACTATTTAACAAAAGCTGGAAACTCATTTCATAGCTTTTTTCAAGAGAGACACTTGAGCAAAAAAAACGGGCATCCTCGGAAGATAATGAAGATAAAAATGGTATTTTTGTTGGCGCTTCGGTTATAGTACCATCTCGTTATATATTCACACTCTGTTCCCGAAGGAGCGTGGCGACTATAACCAAACTTTAAACCTCTTTCTTTTTTCCTTCCTTGCTTTTTTTCTTATTTTTTTGTGCGCGTTTTGTTGTTTTTAGTCAGCGACCTCCCTGATGTCGGTTGTATTTGACGGCGTGCCGAGCTGTTTATCGCGGTCACAGCGGGTTTCGGCTGACCAACAACATCCTTTCGTCCGCGTCGCGCCAGCATCACCGCGACGAAAGTTTGCACTACAGACGGCCCTCCTCACCAGTGCTGACGTCCAGGTCTAGGGTACATACCCTCGGACGATGGGCCGTCCTCCCTCACCCCGCGGCTCGCAGCCCCTCACCCCTCTTCGAACTGTTTGCCCACCGCAAACATGGCGGCGGTGTGCCGACAGCGTGCGTCTGTCAGCGCGGGTAGCTAGCTAGCTGCTGCGGGTTCACGAGCGGCAAGTAGGTATGGTAGCAGTTGGACACCGACCGACATGTCACCAGCCGTCACGGTCTTCCCACGCGGCGCGACTCACATTCTGTTGCGGAGGACGCGAAGAGGGAACGTGTCCGTACTCCGCTCCCCTCTCCCCTAAGCTGGCAGTGCGGTGGAAGCTGCACGCGCGTTGGACCAATCATATAGTTGACCTTTCACCACGTGATCACGCTCTCGCTGCCATGCCCACGCGTAGAGAGAGGGTCGTGTGGTGAAAGGAAGGCGCTTGATTGATCCGGCGAGCCCGTGAGTTGCCCGCCACCCTGTCAGCTTAGGGGTGCTGGAAGCGTAGTTATCTCAACTTGGCGAAAGGCGAAAGCTGGGCCTCGTGGCGAGCCAATCGGTGCGTCGCCTTAAGGCACGTGACGTGGTGTCGCCGGTGCGCACTCACGCAGTGTAGAGCTGTCACGTGCTTCGCGCTATCGCTCTGATTGGCCGAGAGGCAGCAGATAGCCTTTGCCCTTTTTCAAGTTAAGTTGAATCGGGGCGTAGTCGAGGACTGGCCGGTCCGGTTGTTAGTCGAAATTTCTCCCTTCTCCGATTCCTAGAATGGTGCTTCGAAGGATTGTGGGTCATGTTCTGACTTCCCGTCTGGTTTAGAGATGAAATTACTAAAACGGACTTGCTAAAAATTAAATAGAAAAAAAAGAAGACATACTTAGCCGTTTCAACGAACGATGTCTTGGCAGAAAATTCTGAGTCAACTTGCGAACTTAGTCCTGCAGTTTGAGCAAAACTTGCGCTAGTGTAACGCAACTCGTACCGCGTGGAGCGAAAGTTAGTAATGTAAAACTTAGGTACTGGGTTCAATCCCCGCATGTGCTGGTCTCGACGTGGTCTGTCGTCTAATTCCTACTGCTTGATACACATTAAAGACTTGAATTAGCAATCGTACTTCAATGGCCTGAACAGAGCCTTTTCAGAATTCCATCAAGCAACACTGGCAGTCACCATATCTTGGGCCAGCGGGGTTCCTACTAATAGTACGTTCCGAGACAATGGCGGACTCGGATAATAGACCCCCTTCGAAATTTCGAAATGATGCATAGATTATTCGCGGCCGCCATTAGTTGGTCATGCACTGTGAGCAGGCATCGGACACGAGCGCCTGGTCAGCATTCGGAGCGTACTCGGATCGAAACGCATTCCACACGAGTACTGCGTCAGTGCTCGGCGCGAACTCGGAACCAATCACGGACCTCACGCCGGAATCGATGATACCAACCATAATGGCGGCTGCGCATAATCCATGCATCATTTCACAATTTCGGAAAGCGTCTATTGGCGCAGCAACTATTAAATGACGAGAACTTTCGAAAAAAAAGGTCACCACCATCATTATTAAGGTCTATTTTCTGTCTACAGCATTGGACCAGTAAGGCGCAAATCTGGAAAGAGGTTGCCCATCGTTGGGCAAGCATTCGAAACGTCCGGTTTTTGCTTTCTTTCATTTTGCGAAGACGTCCTCGATAACAAGGAACGAGACGTTGGTGAGCACTAGTGGGCACGACGGCGGACGGCATTCTCCAAATAAGACAGGCAAGGGATTCCGCCACTATACAGTCGGCCTCCGGTACGCGTTTGCATGCCTTCCGCGGTGCTTTGACGGCGCATGCACGGTCGATGCTCACGAGCCGTGGAAGCGTTACCGAAGGTAGGAAGCACGCGCTAGAGGCGAGAGAATCGAAGCTCCTCCATGCCTTCACAGGACCGTTGCAACTCGAGGATGTCATTACATTCTTGAACAAATGAGATGAAGCTGCGAGCGTTTGGTTGTGGGTGAGGCTTGCGTCGGTCGCTGGTGGCGAGTTTGATTTCCGTGGATTGCCAGCCCAGTGTTCTGATGACAGTGTGCATTGCTCTTTCCAAGTAGTGGCATCTACCGTGCTTCACCGAGAACGTTTCTGTTGCACAGCGTGCGCGTTGCAGATCGCTACTATGGGCTTAGATATGTTTTGGTGGGGAAACTTAATTGATGTTGAGGTCACGTGGCATCAAATCATGTGACGTCAATTTCGCCGCTAAATTTAGCGGAAAAACTGGATTGGCTTTACGGTCGCACGTGACGTCCATTTCCCTGCTAAATCTTGCGGGAAAACTGAATTTTTCTATAGGTCACGTGACGTCAATTTTTCCTGCTAGGTTTATCGGGGAAACTGAATTTTTGTATAGGTCAAGCGACATAAAGCCATGCGATGTCATTTCCCCCGCTAAATGTAGCGGGGAAAATAAACGGCCAGACATGGACCTCAAAGTGGCCTGAAAATCCCAAGAAAGCTAATAGACCTTTCGCTAATCAGTAATAAGAGGAAGCTATGTTGGTACATAGCCTCCTCTGTACTGACAAAGCCTGGCAGATCACCACGAGACGAGGCCGCCGAAAGTGAAAAGGTTGAGCGGCAGACAACGGATGAGAAGAGAGCCACGTGACGGGCGCCCCGCTGCGGCGAGACGCCGAAACGCACTTCTCCCGAGCGATGGAATGTCCGCTCGTGCTCCTCGCGTTCCTTCCGTTCCCGCTTCTTTTCTCGTCGGGTTTGAAAACCAACCATGTTTCGGGTCCTCGCCGCTGCAAAAGCTGTGCGCTGACGTCCAGGTTCCCCGAGAAATGCTCTCTGCTACCAGATCCTCGCGCTCCAAATCTGCGACCGGGCACTTTGTGGCTCCGTCGTCGAACTGCCAGGCTTTGTGAGTCTGAGGAGGCTATGGTTGGGAACGTTGGCACACGCGCTGTACGTTAGCTCGCCTTCCCTATAGAAAAGATTCGAAGTAAATAACCGAAACAAAGCGTCTGCGGAACGCGCGGGTAAGTGCCATTGGTTCTCTATTTTTGCTCTCGAACAGTCAGAGTTACAAACGCCAGCACGCGCAGCGCGTTGTACCTACGTTCCCGACATTCTTTTCGATGCTTGGGTAATTGGGTGAAAATCCTTCGCTTTAATAATCGCTTTAAAAAGCACGGTGAAAGCTCGTAGTCATCGCGTTCACAAACCAACACCGTCAAAGTTGACAGTCAGTCCGATATTCCTCTGATTTGCATCGACGAACGTTGATATCATCATACTAAAGGCGTCATAGTGAGTGTTTGACCACTCGTGGAAGGTCGATCACGGCGACGCCTTTGACCGCTGACGTCGCCGATAGTCAGAGACAAGATCTCGCCAGAAGCTCCTCTCAGGCTCTCATTTACCGCCAGCCAGCGTTAATTCGCCATGCGCAAGTAGTCCGCTGCCGAGGCGCACGTCTCGCTGACGCCTGCGGGGACCGGTGCATACTGATCACCCGCAAGAAGGACGAGACAAGCCGGGCACACGTCACATAACTTGTCATTGCTTGTGCCTTTCCTGCTTGGTCCGCGGATCGATTCGAGGTCGTGTCTGGTACGTGGTGTTTGCCAGCATTCCTTTTAGCTGCATCGCCGCCATGTTTTCTTTTCTTCCTAAAAGCTATAGTGTGCTTTGGTGTCTGCGTGTGTTAAGAACTCATGAAGGCGCTCCACTACAACGTGCCCCTTACTTGCGACTCCGACGAAAGATACAGTGGCATATTTAGCCAGTTCTTTTGCCACAGTCGTACAACGTGTTGTCCGCAAGAGCACGAAAGAGGGAGAGAGACTGAAAACACGAGTGCGTTTAAAATGGATCAGGCTTAGCCGCGGATTACACCGGCAAAGTGCACCGGCGCTCCACGCGCGGCGACGGTGCGGGGCGACCGCTCGATGCGCCGACTTTTTGCTCTCGCTATTAATCTGCCCCAAGTGGGGGAGCACTTAGGCCTCACCGGAGGCGAGGTCTCTCGAGTCCTGGCGCTGACGTGCGACGGACAAATATGCGGATTATCGCCCGAGGATTACACGCCGCGACTTTAGCTGCCACGTGGAGGAAAAAAAAAGAAAAGAAAGCAAACTGAACGTAAAAGGTGTAGAAAGTACGTTGTGGACTGGCGCCAGTGCTCGCCCGAGATCGTTCTATGTCGGCCTCGTCTGCGTCAAAAAGAGCGCCGCGTAATAAGACGTCATAACGCCGTGACAAAAACGGGCGCTAATATGTTCCCGCGCACATCCTTTTGAGCGAAATGATTATATTAGACTGCGGAACCCTCGAGGGAAACTCAGTGACCTGCTACGAGGCACTGCACTGCTCGAGCTTCAAAGCGAAGATTTTAACGCACGTTGGCGAGAAGAGGTCAAAAAGGAATGTCCGCGGATGGGTTTCGAGTATCAGTCGACATTTTGTATGAGCCGCAGTCACGGGGGGCTCATACATGATAACAAGGACATGGCATTCGCTGCAAACACGGGGACGGAATTATCTGCGAACAGGCATGTTGGCGTCATGTTGGCTTCGCTTTAAGCATGTCTGGAGAGAGTTGTCGTAGGACCAATGTAACAGGACCGCCATACACGGAAGAAACACGCCTAACGCTGTGTCTGCGGACGGTCTTTTGCACGATGTATCCGTAGCATGACCGCTTCTTTAGAGGCATGTGCAATTTTCAGGACGGAACAAAGTGTTGCCATCCTCTAGAAGCTGGTTAAGAGCAAAATGTTTTCATGACGTTCTTTCTCGAGATCAGTACTATTGGCAACGCAATTTTAATGCCTTTTCAATGTGAAAAAAATTTTTTTTGTGCAGTCTTGTTGGATTATTTTTGCCTAATAAAATACTCGCGAGATATATATATATATATATATATATATATATATATATATATATATATATATATATATATATATATATATATATATATATATATATATATATATATATATATATTTTAGAATACATATAGTTTTATTTTAATTACCCTGTCGAATACGATTTTCCACGTCTAGACATTTCCTTCGGGGACTGAGGTTAGCGGTCGCCTCACGTGGTGATGTTTTTTAACGTAAAACGTTCTTAACCTAGGTTTTCGGATGAAGTGAAGTGACAAAGAAGCGTAACCGCGAATCTAACCACTGATTGGTCAGTGGGACAGAGAGGAGGAAGGCTAGCCCCTGCGCAGCGACCGCTGCGCAGGGGGTAGCTTAGAAAAGAATATGAACCCCATTTTTGTGGCCTCCAAAAAGCTGCCAATACCTTGACCGAAAAAAAAAGATTGTTGCACAGATCACAGGATGTATACGAAGACGACCTTCTCAATATGGCGACGTACCGCGGTTATACGACGCGATGGCGGCGCACGGCAAACCAACGTTGCGATGGGTATGGGGCCGCTACTTCGGAACTGTCTTTCGTGGTACCGGCAAATCGATCCTCATGCGCAGAACATCGAGCGGAAGGGATATAAGTGCGAAACAATCGCACGACAAACGGTGCACGCAAATTCGTCGTCATCGTTGTCTGCTTCACAAATCGGAAAAGCGGAGAAAAAAAACGCGGCTGGGTGTAGCCACGTGACTTCCGGCCTTGAGCTTCCGTGCTCGTGTTGCGGTTTCCGTTTCGAGCAGCTGAGTATTTTTTTTGCTTCATTAAAATATGTGTGAGTCTGCAGCAAAATATTTATTGGGTAGTCTCATGAAACCATATTAAATCGCCTAACAAAAAAAAAGAAAAAAATATTGAGGGGGGGGAGGGAGGGTGGGTAGTAGTGTCTTTTTAAGTGGGCGTGACATATGTTGGTTTGCTTCGTGATTGATTCTTCGGCGTCCTTGCCGACTAATGTCCTGCCGACTAATGCCGCAATCTGATCGGCTGCCCTGGTGAGCGATAATGATATGCTAGGAACTTGCCACGCCCCTCCTTTTTTAAACTGTCGGTGGCTCTATGGTCAAAACCTCAGTGCTGTAAAAGTGTACAAAGAATACAAGATTGGCTAAAAAAAAGACTCAATAAAAATGAAAAAAAGTAAATAAAGAGGACAGAGAGAGAGAGAGCGAGCGAGCAATGCTTATGACTGCCGCCTTTCGTAAATATCAATACAACAAAAACCAACCAAGCCTTTGATTTCACTTGTATTCCAACAAAACACAAACTGAGACCAAGCACCGGGCGAAAGTGTGTTTAATAACAATAAAACATGCTTATGCTTTTTTTTTGTTGATTGGTAAACATGTTTAGCCTTGGTAATTTAAGACATCATGTTTATTATTGCGACGCATCCTGTTTGTGTACAGCACGTGACGGCCCTAGCGGTTTTTTTTTGTTTTTGAACCAGAGTTATTCCTGAGTGCGGCTCACGCTTTCTCATCTCTAGCGTTGGCGGTCCTGTACGCCAATGTATACGAACAAATTATTTTTCTGCGTTTTTGACGCTCATAAACTAGAAGAAATAAATAGAAGAAGCGAGATATTGCTTTATATCCGGCTGCGGCTACAGCCCCAAGCTCGCTATGGCTGCGTCATTTTCACTGGAGGCAATTAACGTCGAAAGATTCAACCACAAAAAAGGAGAAAAAAATGAAAAACGTGGAGCGAGACCGGGGAAGATTAATGAGTAGGCAAGTCACGATGAGCAAAACCTCAACGTAATTTTTTTTGGGGGGGTTAGGCTTTTTATACGATTATTTTTAAGGTAGATAGTGAAGGACAGTAGGGGAGAAGCTGAAGGCGCCAAGAAGAGGCTGTGAGTGCAACGGTGAATATATCGCGCGTGCAAAATCAGTCGCTAACGGGCGCCAATGGCGGTTATTGCCTGTCAGCGCCACCCGTGGTCGCAAACTTCAAGAGTTGGCGGTACTGTGCTGGTAAGACGCGAGGACGCTAACTATACCTCGATGAGGACGTCATCACTCGACTATGGACAATGCTACCCATAGTCATTGCCAGGATGAAGACGGCAGGGATGTCTCTCAGTTTTCCCGCCTACAGCAGGAGCTTCCTACAATCGACAAAGCTTCGGCGTCTGGTGGACGTCGAGCGTGCAGTCAAAGCACCGTGAAAGGCAACGAGCGCGTGTTGGAAACAGGGCATTCGAGAGAGACGCTCTGCCGCTCTCATTCCGGCAGTCGGTGGTGTTAAGAATGGAACCTTCGGCGACCTTCTTCCGAGTTTCAACGCTGCGGAAACGAGTCATGATCTGTCCGGGAACGTCGCCTGCTGGACGGGGCCTACGCGAAACGAGTCCCGACGAGTACGGAACCGTCGCCTACGTGTCTGCGCCTGCGGAGACAGGTCTCAACGCGCCCGTGACGTCAACGGGACGTGTGTGCGTGCGTGCGGCTTGGTGCGCTCCGGAAGGGGAGAGAGGCCTGGCCTAACTGCGGAGAACTTTGGCTACGACGCACTGCTGGCTACGACGCGGCGGACCTTGCTACGACGCACTTGACGGCGGGTTGCTGCTGCGCACTTGCTGCCCTGGCGGGGAGTGAGGGAGAAAACGGACCCCTATATAAGGCGGAGCGCGAGTCTGCTCAGGAGTTCTCTCGGATTTGACGACTGTATCGCAACCATGTAATTAAACCGTTCGTTACGTTACCAATTCTCCCACCTCCACTGGACCCCTGGGTTCTTCACTTCGGGGAATGGTCGTCGTCACGAGCCAGGAAGCTCCCGGACGTGCGGCTCAAACCCCGCCTCTAACAACTGGTTGGCAGCGGTTGGGATCGGACCATGCGACATCGTGCTACATCTGCGGGTGAGCGTTTGGACTTTGCTTTGAGATTCGCCAGGCTTCAGATTATGGGTAATTAATTTTGAACTGCTGGGAATCCTTAGTGTTTGACTCGTGCGCTAGGTTTAGGTACAACCTCGCGACAAGTTTTAGAACAAAGCCAAAGCTAAAGAGCAGCGATCATGGATCTAATGAGGTTACTGAGAACAGATTTATTCTGTTTATGTGAAGAATTGGGTGTGGAGGTGGAGCAAAAGATGAAGAAATCTGAGATCAGTAAAGCGATTTCAGAGAGCGCAGAAGTAGAGGAAATTAAAATTGCGTGGGAACTGCTTCTGAACGCTAAGAGCGAGGCTGCAGCGAGAGAGGAACGAGAACGAGAGCAGGCTGCAGCGAGAGAGGAGCAGGAGCAGACTGCAGCGAGAGAGGAACGAGAGCGGGAGCAGGCTGCAGCGAGAGAGGAACGAGCGCAGGCTGCAGCGAGAGAGGAACGAGAGCGGGAGCAGGCTGCAGCGAGAGAGGAACGAGAGCGGGAGCAGGCTGCAGCGAGAGAGGAACGAGAACGAGAACGAGAGCAGGCTGCAGCGAGAGAGGAACGAGAGCAGGCTGCAGCGAGAGAGGAACGAGCGCAGGCTGCGACAGAGGAGCGAGCGCTGAAAAGGCTAGAGCTCGAAATTGAACAACAGCGATTAAACTCGCAGAACAGTAGAGTTGGGGCTCCGGTGCGAGCAAGTGAGACCGAGTCGTATCAAATGAAGAAGCTCATGCAGCCGTTTAAAGTTGGGGAAGACGTGGGCCTGTTCTTAGTGAACTTTGAGAGGACATGTGAGAAGTTGAGCTTCGCCCCAGAAACGTGGCCGCAACGGCTTTTGACTTTGTTGCCCTGTGAGGCTGCAGAGGTTGTCGCGCGCCTTAGTGCTGGAGACGCGGACGACTACGACAAGGTGAAGTCCAGCCTTTTGAAACGGTACCGCCTTTCTGCCGAGGCGTTCCGTCAAAGGTTTAGAAACGCATCCAAAAAGAGCAGCGAGGGCTACTCGGAATTCGCTTACGGGCTTAAAACCAATTTGATAGAATGGTTGAAGAGCGAGGAAGTGTACGAAAGCCGAGACAAGGTAGTCGAGTGTGTGTGCCTCGAACAGTTCTTTCGTAGCATTCCGCAGTCAGTCAAGCTCTGGGTGCAGGACAGGGTAGGAGTCGACACTGTCGAAAGGGCCGCTGAGCTAGCCGAAGAGTACGCAACGCGTAGAAAGCTGAGCGGAGAGGAAAGCGAACCCGGCCGGAGCGATCAGCGCAAGACCTTCCGACAGGGAAACGGCTCGCGAGAAAACGGGCCCGAGAAGCCCGAAGCAGGACAAAAGGTCCCAGAAAAGAGCGCAGAACACTCGAACGGAGACGAGGCGCGGAAAAGCCAAACAGGGCAGTTCGAGGCTAGGAAGCCGTTCCTGTGCTACAACTGTCAGGAGCCGGGACACACAGCGGCCAGATGTAAGAAACCGCGGGTTGTGTTCTCGACCGTGACCGGTAGTGACGAGGACCTGGAGCTCCTTCGTCCCTATCTTCACGAGCTCCAGGTAAACGGAAAGCCGTGCAGGGTGCTTCGTGACAGTGCAGCGACGATGGACGTTGTTCATCCGTCGTATGTAACGACATCCGATTTTACTGGAAAGGTAGTTTGGATCAAGCAGCTGCTCGAAAAGCACAGTGTCTGTCTGCCTATGGCGACGGTAAGGATAACTGGCCCGTTCGGAGAGCTAGTGACAGAGGCGGCTGTCTCGCAAACAGTCCCGTTGGAGTATCCTTATTTGTTTTCTAACCGGTCAGAATTCCTGCTGCGCGAGAGGGGTCAACAACTGGGAGAGGGACTAGTTCAGTCAGGTACGAGGTCCAAATCGCGTCAGCTCGCCCCTTTGTTGACGAGTGATCCAGAGCCAGAGGCAGCTGTCGGGGAGCAGGCACTACCAGAGTTCGAGGCAGAGAAACGGGATGAGAGGGACCAGGTTGTAGAACAGCCTGACCTCGTAGCACTAGAAAGTGTACGCCGTCCCAACGAGCCGGCGAAAAAGGCGGAGGAAGACGGGATCAGTGAAATATCTCTCGTAGCTCCGGCGTCACGTAACTTTGGTCCTCTGCTACGAGCAGACGGAGTGTCTTTGACAGTCGAGCAGAAGAGCGACCCTAGTGTGTCAGGGTTTCACGGTACAGCTCAGGAGATTGCTAGGACCAATGTGACGGGGCATGAAAAAGGCGGATTGTTTTATCGGCGCTATAAGGACCGCATTTTCACGTCTAGAAATCACGTGAAAATCGATCACTACGACTTCAGGGCAAGAAAAAGGAAAGGCAAATTTAACGGCAATGCCGATGGGTTGAGCAGATTTTTCTGGCATCACGAAAAACAGTAGGGATGATCTCAGAGGTCTTCGTCATCCACGGGAATGAGGATCCAAGTGGGGGCACTTCGTTAAAACCCCAAAAGGACCTCACAAATTGCAAAGAGTTTTTGTCTTTTGTATTTTGTTCATTGTGACCTCGTTGGAAAAATGAGTTTTGTTTTGGCGACAGCGGGTCAATTCGCATTGTTTTGGCAAATTATGGTAATCCGTAATCCAGTCTGGCGGGTCTCTGGCGAATTCCGAGCGTTTGACTGCGGTGTGGCGTGGTGTTGTGTGGGACGTTTCCGCTAATGCCTCCGTTGTAAGAGGTTTGGGAGTTTGTTGGGTGCTTGCAGCGTCTTCTCAAGGCCTACTCCACGCCCACCTCTTCAGGCCAGCGATTGTACCACCGGCCTTTCGAGGTTTCCCTGGCCCCGGAGGGGCTGTTAAGAATGGAACCTTCGGCGACCTTCTTCCGAGTTTCAACGCTGCGGAAACGAGTCATGATCTGTCCGGGAACGTCGCCTGCTGGACGGGGCCTACGCGAAACGAGTCCCGACGAGTACGGAACCGTCGCCTACGTGTCTGCGCCTGCGGAGACAGGTCTCAACGCGCCCGTGACGTCAACGGGACGTGTGTGCGTGCGTGCGGCTTGGTGCGCTCCGGAAGGGGAGAGAGGCCTGGCCTAACTGCGGAGAACTTTGGCTACGACGCACTGCTGGCTACGACGCGGCGGACCTTGCTACGACGCACTTGACGGCGGGTTGCTGCTGCGCACTTGCTGCCCTGGCGGGGAGTGAGGGAGAAAACGGACCCCTATATAAGGCGGAGCGCGAGTCTGCTCAGGAGTTCTCTCGGATTTGACGACTGTATCGCAACCATGTAATTAAACCGTTCGTTACGTTACCAATTCTCCCACCTCCACTGGACCCCTGGGTTCTTCACTTCGGGGAATGGTCGTCGTCACGAGCCAGGAAGCTCCCGGACGTGCGGCTCAAACCCCGCCTCTAACAGTGGCTATGATTGAGAAGTCATGCGTCGTACCTCTCTCAAAAATACCATGAAATGAATTTTGGGCTTGGATATAAATGATTTTAGATTGGCATTTTACTAATCGCGTACCGTTTATAGTGAGTCAAAAGAAAGAAGGTAGAAATCTAATTTTCGCTACGAATATTTTAGAATATATATAGCGGACTATTTTTTTTACCTCCTTTCCTTCGAAAGCTTTCCGCCTTTTCACTGCAATGCATCCGCGGTTCGTCAGCGATCAATCCGTCGACGAACATTTGGATTCGCGTTCGTTGGTCAATGAGTGTAGCGACGGAACTTATCATCACTTGCGAATGACAAGTTCTATGTTGGTGCGTTTAGAAAAGCACGGTGGAAGCTTAGAGTCATCACATCCGGCGCCCAAGCACGTTACGACCGCATGATTTCTCATTTCGATTTTGAGTCTGTTGTATCGACCACAGCCACTGGATCGTGGGAAAGTTGCGCCGTTGCCTTCCCTACCTGCTAGCAGGACACAAACAGATATACTAACATGCAGACGACCGAAACCTCGCAAGGTGATTGGCTGGATCGGTTTCTGTTGCCGTGGCAGTCGCGATTTCAATCTTTTCAAATTTTCTAAGCTGAGAAAGGTTTGTTTTAGACAAGTCGCGCCAAGATAGCCGTTAAGCATTGTTGTACGGAAAGCGTTCCTCGCCAATATAAGTGTCTTTCAACTTTTCAACTTTCAACTTTATTGTCTTTCCAGGGGAGGGGGAGGGAGAAAAAAAACAGACTGTTGTCGCTTGACAGAGTTTCTCCTCCCCACGAGCAGCAAGAGAAACTATTTTACATACTACTGGCCCGTAAAACAAGGTTTACATAGGAGAAAAACACACAACATTAAACAGAAAAAAAAAATCGGACATACATCACGAACATTTCTTGCAGGTCGGAGGTCCCATCAAGAATAGGCACAAATAACATTAGAGAAACAATGACCGAATATCCTTTCTGCTCAAACTCATCAAATCCGTGACAAAT
Source organism: Ixodes ricinus (assembly GCA_037355805.1). NCBI lineage: Eukaryota > Metazoa > Arthropoda > Arachnida > Ixodida > Ixodidae > Ixodes > Ixodes ricinus. The sequence goes on from JAZHYW010053626.1 coordinate 91,901, forward strand.
CTATGTGTACTATTTATAACATTAGGTAACGAGTACTGTAGCATCTCGAGGCTGTAGCCTGTTCTCGAGCGAGGCGTTGACCATGTGTCAATTAACACAACAGCCTGCATATGCAGGCCGTTGTGTTGTATCTAATAAACTGTATCTCATAAACTTTTTAATAATGCATTCATGCTCAACTCCGCGGATCTCTTACAATGGTACTGTTTTTCTTGCGTATTTCAAGACGGGAAAATAATTTTTTCAGTGCCACCAAGCACTGACGGGCGGCGGAGCGAAGATTTGCGCTTGTTTCGCCGGTGTGTAGATAGTGAAATCTCGGGTCTTTATAAACCAACCAGGTGAACTTTGGATCGGCTCAGCAAGAATGAAGAGGTCAAAGAGAAACTTCTCATTTTATGAACCAAAATGGCGACCGAGAGAGTAGCGCTTTGGCGCTACTCTCTCAGGATCCAGTGACTAGTATCGACTACAGTCGCTGACAGCTCAAGAAACGGAGGGCGTGGATTGTTACGTTAGAGCTTCTTACTTTGTGATTGGTTGGTCGTCGTTCTTATGGACTAATGGCGCAATCTGATTGGCTAAGGAGCGATAATGAGATGCTCGGGACTGGCCACGCCCTGTGTTTCTTAAGTTGTCAGAGACTCTATAGAAACACTAAATAGGCTACGCCTAGAGCATGCGCACTCCGCTCCCCGATTTTCTTGTGGGCCCCACCATCTTGGTGCTGAACGTGGAGCGGGTACATTATGCGCAGCGCAAGGTCATCTGTTTCTTTGTAGGGGTTGCGATGACGTCAGATCAACGCCGAGCTCTGATTGGCTCTAATTGAAGGATAGTGAATAGACCTCAAAGCAAGCTGCCTTGAGGTCTACCCACTATCCTTTCAATCAGAGCCAATCAGAGCTCGGCGTCCATTTGACGTCATCGCGACCCCTGCAAAAAAGCAAACGAACTTGCGGTATGCATAGACCCCTTTTCAAGAGCGCGCGCCATCTAGTAGCTGCTGCGCCAGTTACCCGAGTCCGCCATTGCTTGATCGCGTACTCTGAGCATGTAGTGGATACGAGCGCTGACGTCAGCGTTCGGCGAGGACTCGAATCCAGTCACACGCTTCGTGTCCGAGCAATGGAAACCGCCAATGCTGCCCGATTTTTTTTTTTTGAAAATGTTGTATTGACGATTGTTACTCCTTGAGAATGCGACTTTTTGAAATCTAGATACGGTGTGAGGAAACTCAGGCGATGTCGTTGTGTTCTGCCGCAAACTATTGTAGCTTTTTTTTTTTTTTTTTGAGGACGGGAAATGGTTTTTTGCAATTTTAGATAGAGGTTTGGATAACCGGCAGCATTGATTTTAAGCACCAGAAGATGGCTGAAATGTCGTTAGATTCAAGCGTAGACTCTTTGGTGACTCTAGTATCGAAGACTGGTATGCGCCCAGAAACTGAAGGAGAGGAGGAGACGAGAGATCGCGGGGACATCAGAACGCCGAGCTCTGGCCGAAGTGATTAGTGGATAGACCTAAAGCTATGGCTGCCTTCGTCTCCACTGCACTCGTCAAACGCGTTAGAACGCGAAATGCAAACGCCGGACGCTCGCCTCCAGCGCGAGGTTCTTGCCTTCGACAATGCTTCGGCGTGTCGTGCACGGAAACGCAGCACTGCGAAAGCCAACGAAAGGCAACGTTCGAAATACACGCCCTGCCGTTCTCGTTCTTTCGGTGACTGCAGTCGGAAAATTCCCAACATTTTTGTGCCTCTGTTGAATCGGGTTTGTTGGCTTCGTTGAGTGAGCTTCCCCTCATGCGTTGTTACATTGCGGGGAAGCGACATTCGCAGAGCGGACATTCTGCGGGCAGTGTGATAGACGGGCCTGATGCAAAACGTACAGCGCCACGACGGCAGGGGATTTTGGGAACCCTCGGTACAGATCACGCGTTTTCTTGACTCGTCGCTGCTACTGCGCGTGACTAGCGGCAGCTACCGTCAGCAGCCATGGTTCGGATTACGAACGTAAACCAAAACGATAGCTGTGGCAGCGTAAACGCATCGCGACAGGTGAAGCTATTCACTTATTTGAATACGTAATGAGTCGTAACTTACCTTCACGTCTTGCAACGTCACCAAATCCTTTTTTTTGCACTGCAACCGTTGTAGTGTTTGACTAGGTTCGACAAAGCGTTGCTGTAGCAGACGACGGAACCGGTCCAAGGGAGAGGGTTGAGAAAGGGACAGCCTCGCAAGCTATAGCCAACGCGATACCCTCTCCCCCAGTTCCATGCGTTCGTCCGACTCGGCGGCTCCAGCGTTGTGTCCTCGATAACCTGCGCCTGCTCGCGTGTGTCACGTGGTAGCGGAGGAAAGATGGGGCGTAGCAAAGACTCTCATAATTCGTCGCGCGAAGTGCGCGCGCGGCGCGGGCTTTTGCGATTTTCCCGAAGGCTTTATTTGTGCGCAGTCCTCTTCGGGAGTGTGGTGCCGCAATCACGCCAGATTGCGCCTCTCGTCACGCCCGCTTCTCCGCGAGAATCTCCGAACGGCGGCGGCCACCGCCGTCTGCTCTCTTTCAAGTTTTATGAGCGAAATGTTGGCCCGCCAGCAGCGAACCGCCCGCGTCCCTGAAACCGTTGCATCACAGCTACTGGTAGGTCATTGAGCCGCAGTCCCGCTCCTCGTACGTCACACAAAAGACGCAGTGTTTGCTGCACATGACGGAATTGTCTGCGGTCACGCTCCAAGCAGGTTCGATGGCACGTTTGCGTCACACATGTATGCTTTCAACAGTTTCTGTCGTACAGGGAAGAAACATGCCCCAGACAGAGTTTGCAGACTGTCTGTATGATTTGTTAGCAGGTAGAACGCGGCTTTAAAATTATTTCCTTGTTTCAGCCCGAGAAAAAGCGAAAAAAAAAGGAGAAAGTCGGACACACGCACACTCACACACACGCGCACAAACACACACCGTCTGAAATCGTGTGTATGTACGTTCGTTTATTTACTTTTTGCTCTCGGGTTGAAGTATGAAAGTCACACGCCATTTCGCCTGCCTTTATTTACTGTTGCACCATGAAAGTTATTTCTACGTGTAAAACATTGTTGAAGTGATATTTCACTTTTATCGGCGCAAAATGGTGAACTTAGTACTCCGACTGAGATTGTTCTAAGAGTTCTACTACACTAGGATGTTATTATTCCCGTGTCGAGTTCAACACCTACCATTAAAAAAAATGAACATTCGTGTACATCAATTATGCCGACCGCACGTGCCGAATATTTATTGAGGTCTCAAATTGAGCATTTTTTTATCAAAGTGGATGGTACACTGCTGTCACATAGTTCCTAGTGAACACCTAATATGGTGTTTTGGGTCGCATAATTATTATCTGTGTCCTTACACCGATTAAGTCTTAGTGGTATTGCTAATATACAAAAGCAAAAAAAGTTTTTTTTTTTAAATATTAACGCTGGAATTTTCGATTCTCAGACACACTGCTTATAAACCACACAAAAGATACCGGGTTCGCTGCATACAGTGACGACAAAATTATGTGCAGACATGCCTCGACCATTTTCGAAGCGTGTTTACATCGCACATGTGTGAGCTCCGAATATGTCTGCAGACAACTTGTGTATGACAGGACCACCATACGAGGAAGAAGGACACCTTTGACACTGTGGACAGACTGTCTTTTCGTACGATGTATTAGCGATGCCACCGCTTCTTAAAAGCAACCAGTCACCACAGATCGTAGTTAATTGCGTCATTTTAGTCGCTTACTGCGAGTCCGTTCGCAATTACGACTACTACGACACTGTGAGCCAGCCCCCTCAAACGTGAATACCCCCCCCCCCTTTTTTTACTAAACAGAAAAAAAGAAGAAGAAGAAGAAGAAAAAAAGAAACGCAGCAGGCCACGGCTAGATGGTCACACGCATGCAGGGAGGCGACGAGGATATACAGTCCCACAACTGGAAATTCCGATGGGGGTTCGAGGCCCGGGTTCGAGCGAGAGCGGGAAAAAGCGAGAGAGTAAACCCGAAATGAACGCACCAGAAAAAAACATCAACAAATAAAAACCCCAAAAAACAAAAGCGGTTCTGGTGGAACCAGAACACATTCGGGGAAGCTTTTGAAAGAGGATCGGGAAGGGGATGAGGAAGAGCTTGGAGAGGATCGACCCGTGGCGATTGAGGGAAGAGGATGGTGGGAAAGGACGGGAATGAGAGAGAGGCAGAGAGGTCGATAGGAATTTCTGCGCTTCCCAAATGAAGGCGGCGGCGGAGAAGGTTAGGGAGGATCGGGGAGGAGGGGGAGGGGGTTGGATTTCAACCGCGTCGCACGCACGCCAGTCGACGAAAGAACTGCCGCCGCGCTATGGGCTGGCTGGTTTCGGTCCGGTGGTTATGAAGGGTTCGCCAGGGATTTTGGGGCGAATGATACGGACCCCGTCCTCCTCTGCCGCGCCCGAAACGCGCCGAAATGGAGGTCATCTCCGCGGATCAGGCGCGCGAGAGACGGCGACGACGAGTTCGTTTGATCGGAAGAGAAGAGAGAAAGTGTTGGGGAATGGGCGTTCCGCTTAGAGTTACACTGATGATATTAAGGGAAAGCGTTAGTATAACTGGTCATCCCAGTATACCCGCTGCTATGTTTCGCCGACTGTTAAGGGAAATGTCATTGAGGTTTCGCCAAAAAGATGCCCGTTCGTATACGGCAAAAAGGACGCGGCGTAATTGTTTTGTCTAGCTGCACCGAGTTCTTCTCGCTGGACGTTTACTGCGCAACTTTACAATGTCAATGCTTGATACCGAAACGATAATGCGAGGCAGGCCCAACAAGTGGTGTCCGTATCGGTTCGCCGAAAAACGTTTTATGGAAATACGTTTGGCCGAAACACGCTTCGCGATGCAGGTTTCGTGGACAACGTTTTCATGGACAGACGATTCATCGACACACGTTTCATTGACGCTGTGATATTTGTTGGAAGCTTGTTTGCCCGTGGCTTTAGTTCGCTCCTGCGACGTCTGGTCTACGCACTACCATTACAAAAATGATCAATGAGTTTCTATTTAGTTCCTAATGTATTCTTATCGAATACATTAGAAACTCAATAGAAACTCATTGCTAATTTTTGTACGGGTAGTTTTTTTGTTAGGTAGACTAGATTAGGTTACAGCCTTCATTTCGTTCGCTGGAAGTATTTCAGAGCTATGGCGGAGCCACACAGGCAGCTACTATTAGCTCTAATAAATCCTCGAGCCGTAGTGCTAGGCTTCCAAACAAACGGCGCTACGCGCGGTCACTCCTCGCTCCGCTCCGCTCCGTTCGTCGGGGAAAATGAATTGTAATTTCAAACTGGACCTTGTACCAAATCTCGTAGGAATCGCCAAAGGTTCGGCAAGCTAGGCTATTATTAAGATGCAGGCAGCCGAAATGATGTTCGCGGTAAAAAGCTGTCGACGAAACGTCGCAACGTGTGTCGATGAAACGAGCGTAGGCACGTTTTGATAAATATGAACTGCCGATTCGAAAAAAATATAAAATGGTAATTTCTAAGCAACATTAAGTGCTTGGATGGAACAGCGCGGATGAACAGTCACACTCACATGCACACCAGAAGCAAACAGACTCGCAGCTTCTGGTGTGCATGTAGTGTGACTGTTCATCCGCGCTGTTCCATCCAAGCATGAGTTACCAACTTGCCCAAGCATCCACATTATCAACATTAAGTGGTTATAAAAGTGAATTTTTCGCTATGCTCTAGTTTGTGGCGCCAGAAAAACAAACAAACAAACAACCGGTGCGTTTTTACTTAGTAGTGCCCTTCTCTGAAAATTTGGGGGCGAAATTTCTGCAGGTCTTATGTTGCAACAGAAAATAGAACTGCAATTGGCGGTATTTGTGAACGCAAGTCCTCTTTTGGTCCTGTCCCGCAACGATAGAAAAACAAAGAACAGACATCAGTCACAGATACTTAAGATACAAATGGTTAGTGTTGAGGTTTATTCTTGAGCCGCAGAAACTGGCAACACGTGTTTGCGCTCAAACCGTATGCTGTGCAAGCCTGCTCGGTTAATCACAAAGCTGCTTCCTTTATGTCAGTGAGTACTGTTTGATGTTTTACCAACTCAACTAGGCCCCTGGTTTCACTTGCGCAATAAGCACAGATTTTCGTTTGCCGAAGTAATAAGAACAGCTTTTTGTCGACTCCGGGCATCCTCGGACAGTGCTCCTTGTTCAAACATATATTTATGTAACCAACTGAATAGTCTGAAGCGTAGAGGGTTGAAAAAGTAAGGTGTGTTTGGCGTGTGTGCGAGAAATATCCGTTTCTTGTCGCTGTGGCAGGATGACGATGCAGGCTACACTAAAAGCGACTGTTACTCGTTTCCACGCCAAAACCCGCAGTAAGAAAAAGTGTTCGTCTCCTTGCGGAACTTCGTTGATTTCCAGCTTTAGGTGGCAAAGTAAGATACTTACATTTGCATTTAAGATAAGAGTTATTGTTATTTATTAAGCACACACGTTTGAAGCGTAGAAAACATACTTTTGTAAGACAATCAAACGATGCAAGAAATACTTTGACAAGCGTATAAACTATGCGCAAAACGTGCTTTAGTCTTGAGGTGTCAACAAGTGTAGGAATTGAAAGAAGATTCTTCAATTGTCGCGCCTCTAAGTTAAAAACTCAACCCATGGGGACAACCGCGATTACTTATTTGTTTGTGCTTTTGACGCAGCATTCGGGTAACGCAACATTCGGGTGACGCAGCATTTGGTTGAACACAAGTCTCAGCCGAACGTTGAAGCAGCATTTGTGTCCAGACTGTACACTGCGATAGACCGAAAAAGACGACGAAAAGAGTGCAGTCCCCATGCCTTGTGATGGGTAAACACCGATCTATATGTGAGAAACAAGCTGATCAAAGCGCCCTTTATAGGGCGACGCGCTGTCTACAACCAAATCAGCGTTTGGCCACGCCGAGTGTAGGCAGTTCGCCTGCGCAGAAAATAAATTAGCGTGAAGTGACGCTTCTGCGCATGCGCCGTGCCTACGGCAGCGCCACCGTAGCGGTGCGACGTTAGAGCCGCGCATTATGCGGAGAGCAAGTTCGTCTGCTTCTTTTGCAGAGGTTGTGGTGACGTCAAAACGCCGAGCTCTGAGTGGCTCCGACTGGAAGGATAGTGGGTCGACCCCAAAGGCAGCTTACTATGAGGTCTACCCACTATCCTTCCGATCGAAGCTCACTCAGAGCTCGGTGATCTAACGTCACGACAACCTCTGCAAAAGAAGCAGACGAACTTGCGCTCCGCATAGTTGCATCACTTTCTTCATCTTAACGTTGATCTCAAGACTCCGTTCGCTTAGAGTCCGACCGCGGACGACGCTACAATCTGACGGAGCCAATCGGGAAGCGCAAAAAGGGCATCGTCACGGCGGTAGTCGCTTTTGTTCGCTCGCTTTCAGCGACTGAGTCAATCGCGCACAGTGAATGTACCTCAGTCCTGCACTATTTTTCTTCGCGTGATTTGTTTAGCTGATGCTAGCAAACGCACAAAGGCGACGAGATCCATGACGACTTACTTTTCGCGCTGCTTGATTGGCTACGTCGGTTTCTATGCGGGGCGCAATTTCGTCTGCTTCTTGCAGAGGGGTTGCGATGACGTCAGAACGCCGAACTCTCATTGGCTGAATGAAAAAAAATAGAGGGTAGACCTCAAGGCATCTAGCATTGAGGTCTAACCATTATTCTTTCAAACAAAGCCAATCAGAGCTCGGCGTCGTTCTGACGTCACAGCAACTCCTGCGCAAGAAGCAGATGACTTGCTCTCCGTATAGCATCGGCTCTGGACGGCCTTGAAAGTGAAAAGGAAGATGAAGAGGCAAGGGTTAAAACAAGAGGACGAGACAACCCCACGGATTGAATGGGATATGAAGGAACCAAAAAAAGAAAACAAATTTCGTCTTGTGGCGGTTTCGTGACATTTATTCCATTCGTTCAGTAGGGTGGATTTGTCTGCATATTTCGATTATAGAGTATAGACCCACAACCTCATACTGTGACAACAACCGATGTGCCTTTAAGGGTGTCGATTTTATAGTGTAGACGCTGTCCCGGAGAATGTCCATTGCTCACTTCAGCGGGAGGATTGGTTGGAAGAGTACTCGTGTGCCAGAGAACGAGGGCGAGGGAAAGTGAGAGAGAGAGAGAGCGGGGATCGGGAGCTTCGATTTTGATTAATTGGGTTTTGAGATTGATTGGTAAAGAGAGCCGCGCTGAGCGTACGATTCTTTTCTTTTTTTTAAAGTCGGAGCGGGCATTGTGGGACCCAGTGGGCGTGTCCTTTGGTTTTCAGGCCTTGGAGCATCGGCCGTCCTCGCACTTGGGGGAGAGGTGCTGGCGTCTTCCACGATATGGGGCGCCGGGAGTGCTCGCATAGATTGCTCGCTCGCGACGCTTGTTTCTTTTTTTTATTGTGGGAAAGAGGGGTTTGTACGCTTGGAGCGCGATGTTGGATGGGAGATTGAATGAAGCCGAGGAGACCTGAAGGACATTTACGCATTCCTCTGCGGAAACATGGCACGCAAGGTCAGAACTATCCAGAAAGAAAATTCCCGGTTTCTTATTGCCGTGCTCTGAAAACGAACTGCGCTAATATGCAGATACGCTTCACACTGCTGCAGACAGTTACATTGCCTCGTTTATATCTACCCGCTAAATTTACTAGATGCTATTCATAGTCGCGACTTCGCGTGACGTCATGACAACACGTGACGTTGTGATGTCACGTTGCACCATGACGTCACGCGACGCCGAATTCTCGCTAAATATAGTAGAAAACGTTATCCGCTAAATTCAGCGGAAAACTAGTGACGTCGTGTGACATGACGTTACATTACACCGTGACATCACAGTTTCACGACACTGTGATTCCTCGATGAACTTAGCGACGAATCATAGCCTTCGCGCGGGTCACAGGCTCGACCGAAATTCTTCGTCAGCGTTCAGCTGGGATTCGTGTCTAATCAGGGAGAACACGAGCCCCACCCGAATGATGACGCAGCACTCCTGTCCAATCAGCGCCCTGGCGTTGGGCCTCTGATACGTGACGTAAAAGCTCCCGCAACTGCGGCCTTGTTGTGCTCCCACGGTGCATTCATGATGAAGAGGAAATGCGGGAAAAAGAAGATGGCATAGTAACACACATCCACAAAAAAGCATCGACAGTGGTCCTCGGCGTCTAAGCACGAGACAAAAAAGGCCCACAAAGCAGGGCGAACTTCGCAGTCGATTGTCGTCCGCGGCGTCTGAATAGATGGAGCGGGGGAGAAGGGACTCGGTCGTGCCTCAATGGTCGGCTCCGCAAGACGAATGCGAGGAAGACGAGACCGCCTCGCACGGAAAGGAGCCCCAAAGACAAAGGCGTCGGGCCTCGGGGGCCGACCCTATTTATTCCGGGCCCCGAGATTGCGTCCCTTGAATGAGACGAATGGCGCTCGCGAGCGTCCCGTCCACTTTGTACCGGCTGAGGCGCGGCTGCCCTGATCGTTTCTGTTTTGGAAGTGCGCGCGCTCGCGCCCGTGCCGCTCCCGAACCAAAGAAGAGAGCTCGCCGAGGGATTTCCCACAAGTCGGGTCGGCCGGCCGCTGGTTCTCCTTTCGGGGTCTAAAGTGTATACCTGCCAAGACGCGTCTATCGGTTTTGTTGTTTGTTGTTTGCTGTTTTTTATGTTTTTGTTTGTTTGTGTATAGACTTTTTTCCAGGTGGTGGTCGAGCTCGTCTTTTGCAGTGCCATAGCCTCCTCTATACTCACAAAGCCTGGCAGTTCGACGACGGAGCCATAGAGTGCCCGGTCGCAGATTTGGAGCGCGAGGATCTGGTAGGAGAGAGCATCTCTCGGGGAACCTGGACGTCAGCGCACAGCTTTTGCAGTGGCGAGGACCCGAAACATGGCTTTCAAACCCAACCAGAAAAGAAGCTGCAACGTGAGGAACGCGAGGAGCACGAGCGGACATTCCTTCGCTCGGCAGAAGTGTGTTTCGGCGTTTCGCCGCAGCGGGGCGCCCGTCACGTGGCTCTCCTGTTTTGCTAGGTGCGTAGCTACCGCCCGATCAAGGCTCAGCCGTATTCATCCATCCATCCATCATCCTCATGCGTTGTCTGCAGCTCTACCTTTCAATTTTGGTGGCCACTTCTCGTAAGGATCGCCAGGCTTTGTCAGTATAGGGAGTATTCGCTGGACGCCATATTTGTGGGTGCTGTTTAGAGCGCATGCTCAGAACGAGCTCACATCAATAGGCTGCTAAGACCGGCACTTTTGATGGTGCGGAATGCACGTTGCAAAAGAACTGTGGAAGCTCGCCATCAGCACGCGCTCTGCATTCGCGCTCACAGCTATGGCCGCCAGTGAATACTCCCTATAGAAGAGGCTACGGCAGTGCGTGCTCGGAACTAAACTCAAGACGAGCTCATATGCCCGAAGCCCCACTAGAGCGACAAACAGAAAAAAAAAACCGACACCGACGAGCCTCGAGCACGTGCGGCATACACGCGAAGGTACCTTTGACAGGCTTGCGGTATCTCGGTGCTCGTGAAGTAAGCACGAGCACACGAGTGATTGCAGACTCGTCAAAGATAACTTTGTGCGCTCTCTGCACCTGCTTGCTACTTGTCGGTGTTGGTTATTTTTGTTTGTCGCTCTAGTGTGAGTGAAATGCCCGTTGCTGGAGCTGTGGAGGCGCGCACACAGCAGCAACGGGCTTAGATATGACTATCACCGTAATCGCTTATTGGTAACGGCTCCTCCCTTGTGCGTTTCGTGTACGACGTGGCCCGCTAATTTTAGCGTGACACTCTAACCACCGAATAAGCTACGCTTAGGTTATCGGCACCATATTCCAAAAGTTCATCGTGGGCGCCAGCATTATGGTGCTTAGCGCGAGTCGGGCGCATTTGGCGATTCTAACGATCGTAAATTGAGACTTTCTGATTTTAGATGCGGTGTCAGAAGGCTCGAGCGGTTATTGTTTTGCACTTTTGCAGTCTGTTTTTAACATTTCTGGTGGAGGGAAAATCGTTTTCTGCGATTTCAGATAAAGATTCAGATGAACTGGCAACAATGAATTTAAGAAGCTAAGTGGCGCAAGCTACCGCCCGTTACAAAGGGTAAAGCACATTAACTCTGAGTCCGTGTATGCAGAGAGTTTGGTCAATGGGAGGCGCGGGCAGAGCCAGGGCATGCACCAGACGCAGATACTCGGATTGGCATGCTCTCTTGGCCAACCAGAAGTCTAAAAAAATCTCCTTGCGGTGGTAACGAGAAACTGTTTTAATCAAAGGTATATGTTCGTATATATAGGTGTCGCGAACCGGTCGCGGTTCGAGTTAGACCAGGTTCGACTTTTTCGAACTGCTTGTGAAAAATTCGACAAAGGTTCGACTCAGGTTCGACTGCTATGCGTATGCGCGACAGGCTGGCCAGTTGGCTTCGGATTGGATGGGGATGGCTAAGGAATTAATTAAAGGCAGCACAGATTGGTTATTTCAGTTAATACAGTACACAAAAAATTAGGTTAACTTCTTCAGTGATTAGAATGTTTCTTTTAATTGCAAATGTACATAAAATTAAAATAACCCTTTGCATAAAAAAATTCTCAAAACCTAGACATGCTTTTATCAATATCTGGCCACACTGTCCACGAAGTCCAACCGGTCGAATCTGGTTAAAAGTGCGAAGGTTGGTCGAACCGGTTCGACCCAGTCGAACCCCAAAAGTCGACCTAAAAATCCGGTTCGACAAAAGTTCGCGACACCCCTATTCGTATATGGTTTTAATAAGTACGTAAGAGTGAAGTGTAGTAACCCTTCGTGGTTGAAAATAGGGTACACGTGATGTTTTGATCATGATCATGCAGAAAGATGTAAGAAACGTATGCGCCGCTCAACTCTGTTTTGCTCGGACAGAGTGTGACCGCTCCGACGGCAGATTCCCGGCCCTCGCCGCTTGGCGTACGGATTATGTCGATTGTTCCGTTTGTCGCACCCCTCCACCATGATTTTGGATGACCGTGATTGAAGCATGACGTGCACCATATTTTCAGTCACCAAGAGTTACTCCGATGCACTTATGAAGTTTGTTTCTCGCGACCATCGCCAGGGTATTATTTCCGGCTTCGGGTTGGTCACATTCGAATTTGAGAAGACGCCCTGCAACACGCCCAGCCCGCTTTCGGCCGATGGCACCTCCTCATTTGTCTCCTACACTTCCCAACGAATGGCCAAACTCTCTACATATACGGCTCTGCATTAACCTCCATCCATCCATCCATGATGGCCGGGGAGTCGTTTCTCTAAAGCGTGCACTATGTAGTAGTACGGTGCATTGGAACATGTCCCCGACTGGTCTGTTTAGCGTCCTATCCCGCCGCTACATCGAAAGTGGTCTCGAAGTGGCGACAAATAACGTCACAGAAGCCGGAGTGTCATGCTGTCAGACGTCGCGATCCTGGCGGTTGGTCGTAGAAGTTCCGGAAAAAGCGCGAGCAAACGCGAGTGTCGCTGTCGTCACGACGTCCCAACCCCTAACTGCCGAAGCTTCCGTGGTCTCTCAAGATGGAGAGCGACCCGCGGCAGAGCAGGCGTCTGTCACTTCCACCATTGCTGCTGTGACGCCGCCAGGGTCGCGGCTGGCGACAGCGTTGCACTTGTATGACGTCATTAGGCGGAAATCGAGGGATCACATTTCTGACGCGGTAAACACACCAGTCAGGGACGTGTTTGAGGCACCATTAGTGGTATATATAGATACGACTACCAGTCCATGTTTACAGATCCATACGGGGTACTGGAGCGATGTTAAAGACGCCGATTCAAGCTCACTACGCCCAGCCCCCCCCCCTCCCCTTCCCCCCTCTTCCCCATGAAATGCAAAAAAAAAACGTCTAAACAACGTCACATATACGAGCCTACCCGAAATCCTGTCCACTTTTGCCTACACGACCGTGTCGTTGGCCATATATCGGAAGACTCAACCACGCGGGGCAGCAAACGACGTCAACCAACTCGGACGGCCGTGTGCCTCTAGCTTGTATACACACGAGCCAAGCGGAGGGCAGGCACGGCCAAGCAAGGGTCTCTCCCGAAAGCCACCGTCGCCGCTCACATTCCGAAAATTGATTTTCGGCCCCGGGTCCGAATGCCATTCAGAGGCGGCGATTTCCCCCACTGGAGCAACCGACCAGCCGTTCACATTCTTGGAGTCGGAGCACTTCAACTAAGCACCCGGCGCGCTGGTTCGAGCACGCCCTCCTCCCCCCCCCCCCTTTTTTTTTTTTTGTGATGCCCCCTTCGCCCTTCTGCCACGACTGCAACTGCTAATTTGCGTGCAACTTGCGAGAACTCGTTGGCTAATCCCCCCTCCTTCTCTCCACTTTTCCCAATTCCTCACCTCTCCGGCATTTTTCGTGTTTTTGTGATCCTTGTCCGAGCAAAGCAGCAATTAGGATAGTTTTGTCCGGAATTAGAATAGTTTCAGCGAGCCAGCCCTCTCGCCCTAGTATACGTTGTGACCGTTAACCGCCATTCACAGTTCGGGAAGTCGTGCATATATATCTTTTTTTTATTGCGCTGGTGAGGAGTTTAAAGGTTACCCAACGCAACCTAGGTTCTGTTTTTTGTTTTTTTTTGTGTGTGTGTGTGTGTGTGTGTTTTGTGGCTGTTTCAAAACCTCGTGCCGAAGTCAGCGAGGTATTTGGCTCCGAGAATAATGCGTACGGCGGTGTTCGGTGAATTCGCAGGCACGCTTTTTGCGAAAGTCCGAAGCGTCGTTTACACCGCATTATTAGGGGAAAACGCGCGATTATGGCGTGTGAAGGGAACCCGCATCGTTGGTTCATGAATCCCTGGGTGCTACAGCACAAAAAAGAGATGGGAAAGTGTCGACAAAAATATTTCGGGAGAACGCGTGATCTCCGCTCGCTTATTGGCTTGCAACGAAGGCAAGAATGCTGATTAGGGGTAAGATTGACCCTAAAAGGTTGCCATCTTGTTTAGCTTGGGCAAACATTGCACACGCGTTTGAAATAGTTCGATACATATGCCATCCACCCCTCATAAGAAAAGGAGCACGGATGTGCGCAACTTTGATCGGCACCTAAAGTGCGCTAGAGCACGAGCGCCCATAGCTTTGGTTTCATTGTGCATGTATCTCGGAAAGCGTGTTTCTCACTTGCCGCTGTAGCAAGCCAATGCGGAGAGCCAGTCGTGTGCTTCTGGCGCAGAGGTTGCGGTGACGTCAGTACGACGCCGAGTTCTGATTGGCTCCGATTGGAAGGATATTGGGTAGACCTCAATGCTAGATGCCTCGAGGTCTACCCACTATCCTTCCAACCGGAGCCAATCAGAGCTCGGCGTCGTTCTGACGTCATCAGCAACCCCTCTGCAAGAAGCAGACGAACTTTGAGCTCCGCATAGCAGTAGCGACATAGCAAGATGATATCGACTAAGCTCCGTGACACCGTATCTAGAGCTGGGAAAGTTGTATCCTGTCTGCCATTGTTCGGACGCGCACTCTGAGCATGTATTGGACACGATGGGACATGCGTCATCGCTCGGTGCGAACTCGGCCGCGGCTGGTATCGAAGCACGCGCTTCGCACCCGAGAAAAAAGGGCGATGTCACCAATGTTGCTTTATTAACTTTTTCCAAAAGGGTTCATCGCTCTCGCTCTGCACTAAACAACAAAGTGGCGGCATCCGAAAAAAGTAGAATGCGGATACTCCAAGCGTAGTTTATTTTGTGGTTCTGGTTGACCACCTTCGCTCGTTTTGGCGTTGCCTTCTTTAAATAGTTCATCCGGCCTTTTCTTTTTCCTGCCAGTATAAATGCTTGGCAAGCGCACAAGCCATAATCGCCGCAAAAAAGGCCAATTTATATCTAATTAAAACCCAAAACACCATTTTGTTTTGTCTGAAATTTTTCATAAAGTCACAAGCTCTGTAGTCACTGACATCTTAAGAAACGCAGAGCGTGGAGAGTCCCGTGCATCTCATTATCGCTCCGCAGCCAATTAGATTGCAGCATTTGCCCAGGAGAACGCCGTGCAACCAATCACAAAGCAAGACGCCTGAACACAATATGCCACGCTCTGCTTTTCTCAAGGTGTTCCGAAATGCGTCTTGGGCGCCTCGGAGCACAAGGAGGGCGGGACAGGCCAATCAAAGGGCAATACAGAGAACGTGAAACGACGCGGGCATAGAGCAGACGAACTTGCGGGCCGTACAGTTGGGGAGGCCGGGTGCTGGAACCCACGCTCCTGCAGCGCAATGAACGGCGACTCGGTGTTTGCCCTAGCGGCCACGAGATGGCGAAGCGAGATTGATCTCGGGGTAGAGAGCCCGTATTACAGAGAGTGTCCAACTGCTCGTTTGGGGTCACGTGGTTTCTGGGCCGCGTTTTGTAATACGAGCTGCAAGGAGGTGACGAAAGCGTTGATCGTCTGCCAGCGTCTCTGCAGCCTCTCCGCCTGGTTTCCTCGTCGCCACGTGACAACGCACAGCGCATGCGCGCTTGCGACCAATCGGCGCAGGAAGCGTCCGCCCTTAAATTGTGAACGGTCTCCGTGGTTTGAGATGGATTCCTTTTTCAGTACCCTCCGGATGCCCTATCATCGCTTCATTCATTCTCATATTTCGAGCGGGTTATCTATTTATGAAGTGTCATACAAAACAACGCTCAAACCCAATAGATACTTCCCAGTATATAACACATCGAGCAATGCTTTTTATCAATAGGCGCGAAAGCGGTCCATTTACCTGCTCTTTTCTAAAAATAAAAATAAGAATTGATCAGTGCTTCGAATACCGTATAGCCTCGTAAACATTTACGTTTGAAACAACCACGCAACATGCATATTGATTAAATTTACGCATCAAAACGTCGTGCACCCTTTGCGTTTTTGTTCTGAGGTGTCACTATCTGTATCATGCACAATAACTATCTATGGCGCATTCATATTCACTTACGTCGCAACCAAAACACGGAACTCACTTCCACAAAGGCTAACTGCCATGTCATATTTCCATTCCTTCAAAAAAGTGACGCGTGTACAAATAAAGTTTGAAAGATTCTTTAACATGCCTTGTGTCTATCCGTCCTGCTTTCTAATATTGACCAACACACTGTTTACAAACAAGCCCGCGTTCACCCACTCCGGGTGTGGGCAATGTGCGTGCGCAGATACCAGATTCGCTTGAGGAGAAGCATCTGCGCATGCGCAGTACCGACAGCAGCGCCACCACAGTGTCAGTAACGTCGGAGAGTCGAGTTGGTCTATACACACACTGTCATCCCTCTCACACTAATGCCCAATACGCATACATAAGCAGGAACTGCCGTTTTCGTGGGCTTTATTTTTGACTGCTAGAAGACGTATCCATAATTTTTTTGTTTCTAATTTTGCATTGGAATTGTATAATTTTTTATCATATTGTATTACACTTGCTCTTCTACTTGGTGATTTTATTCCCGTTTATTTTCGATGGCGTTCCTTTGATTGGTGTTAGATACTGGCCAAACCTTTGTTTGCTGCCTAACCCTTTATTACCAAGGGGTTCCTTCAACAGTTTTCTTTGAAAACTTTGGGACCTCTGCTTGAATAAATATTTTATGAATTAACTGCTTGCTTAAAAAACAAAACATATTTTGACCTGACTTTATAAGTGAAGGGCCCTGGCCGTGTACCGGGTGTTTGTCAGCTTTTAATTTGTTTTTAATTTGTGCCCGTAAAACGTTTGTTAATGTCGACAGCGGATTTTTTTATGAAACGTATAGTTAAAAGGGGTGGACAAGAACATCGCTGACCAGCTGAACGGTTTCGTATTTGTTAGAAAATGTTCAGCTGTCCACATTAACAAGTATGAACCAACAAGAGTTCGTAAAGCCGTAAACAGCATTAAACAACGGTCATCAAATTTCATTTATTGACCTTGACCATTTATTGTTAATTATATTCTACAACTGTACACGGCGATCTGCTTCTGCTTCAAAATAGGGTCACTTTGAGTTATTTTAATTTTTTTTTTGTATACACTACGAAACATTCGTTTGATTTTATTAGCTCTAAGTAAGTAAACAAATAAATAAATATCTAAAATACTTCATTAAACCGCAGTGAAACGTTTTCTCCGAGATTTTCTAACTAAAAATGTTCCATTAAGTTAAAAAAATAAAAAAAGACACGATAAAAACAAGATATAAATCATCTTAATTATCTCCACCCTGGCCAAACAAATCATTACCCGCCAAGGCGTTTGTCTTCTATTGCCTATTTTGAAGCGGTGATCGGCGGGTATCGAAAGAAAAAGCAACATGGCGTGCAGAACTGTTACAGAGATCTATACCAACGTTCCTGCTCCGGCATGATGGTGAACCATCAGCATGGGAGACAAAGAAGGGTCCTGCAGCGTTTAAAGACATGACTGGACAAAGCATGAGGACGATTTGCAACTCCCATGACTTGCATCCCTTCCCTCTCCTCTGTTTCCCAATCTGGCCGCCAGGCCCCGCCAGTTTTGACTGCACATTTGGATAGGCCCCTAGCGCCCCGCTTGTCTCCTCAAAGATTTTTTTCTTTTTACGTCGGGTGGCGTTATTTTATTTTGTGTTGCGATTACGCAGCACTCTGACGACGAAAGAGGTCAATACTATATTTTCTAAGTCGCGGTCACACCGATAATACATCATACGAAAGACAGTCTGCAGACATCGTCTTAGGCTAGTTTGGCGCAAGCTACCGCCCGTTACAAAGGGTATAGCCATTAACATCCATCTATCCATTTATCCATCCATCCGTCCGAGAGGTGTTTCTTTCTTGTTATATGATAGTCCTGTCACATTGGTTATACAAAAAAAAATCTGTAATTGTAATTTGAGCAAGTCCGCCATGTGACTAGTTTTCGTTTTGAGCTTACGCTTACTAGAACTTGTTCAAATAGCATTTTTAACAAGTTGTTTCACCGGGGCGTTCTCACGACCTCTTTGATATTGATTTCCACAAAAGCTTTATTCCATTACATCGTTTTTGCCCTCGCCTTTTGTTTATGGAAGTCTTGCCCCTGCACAGCGGTACAAGAGTTGACATAGGAATCAATCTCACTTTCCTGTGTACTCTGCCTTTGATAGCGCTGCACACAACATGTAAGTTGGAGGGTACACTCAGTACTTGGTGCCATATTTTGTATAACATCCTTTCCTACAGTACATTAACGCAAAATGGTTTAAGTCTGTCATGTAACCTGGGACGCAATTCTCACAGAAAACAGCTTCTGGAGTGCTTATTTTGAAACGCAGTACTTGTGACCTGCTGGTAATACGTCACGCTACTTAGAATGCCGTGGTAATGTTGCGTGAATGCAATTTCTTTGTCAGAGTGACTTGAATGACCACATTCATACACAGTCTGGTTTAAGCAAGAATCTCCCAAACGGATCAGTGCCTTGTATAGTGACTTCTTTGCGAAAAATGTTGCTGTTCCACAAGCGCTAAAAATAGCCATAAACTAATTACCTTGGTCTTTTGAACCGTTACTAGTAGTCTTACGCAGTTTCTTTGAGGACCATAGCCCCGCAGTGACGTCAGAATTTTCTCCACAAGACACGCAACCGCTTCCGCCAGTACTATTCGAGGACACGTCTTGGGAGTTAATGAAGGCCCACTCTTGATTCATTCATGCCCCGATGATTTTCCATGCAGCGCGCACCGAAGGCAAGTCAGTTGCCGTGTCTTTTCTTTAAGCTGTAAAAAAGAAAAAAGAAAAGCTTGTCACAAAAGTTACAACGATCTTCAGAAGTCACGTCAGAAAAGCCAAGACTTCTTCGAGGCATGCGTCCTAAAAACAGCGTCTCGAAAGTCAAAGGCAACGCCGACCAAATAGACGGCAACTTGAACCATTGACTGCGCAATTTCTGGGCAGAGACGTGCGGACTTGATATATTTACTCCTCCCCGCCCTTGCGGGCAAAGAAGCCGTCTTCTTTGCCCTTATTCACCAAGGGGAACGAGGGTGGGGTCTCGGATTGTGCGGGGTTCCTCCTCCCCCTCTTCCACGCGTGCGGTAATTAGTAAGCTAATTAAGTTCCGCTAATGGGAACAAGACATGCAAATTCTGACTCGGCACGCAGTGAATCGACAAGACGAAGGATGCAACGCTTATGCTAATCTTCGGAGGAAACGCGCGGCCTCGCGGGCCGCCTGTCAGCCTTCGGACCGGTCGCTCCGCATATCCAGACGACCGGTTGCACACGAATCCCCTACACGCCAGGTATGGGGAAGGCGGCTCCCTATAGGGAAGTTGAGTTATCAGCCGGGCGGTGCTATAGGAAGCAGTCAATGTTGTCGCAACCAGGTACACGGTGCGTGTCTGGTAAACCGTGAAACTGACGAAGCGAAAACGTGCCTCATGTGGGACATCCGGGACAGCTAAGCGTTCGAAGGAAACTCGCGGAAACCTGCGACCGCATGGCAGCCAGCGTTGCGCTAAGAGACTAAGTAGCCGCGTTTTTGATCGAAATGTCTGCTACCACCTTGATGCGCACTGCGCATATGCGGAGCGCAAGTTCGTCTGCTTCTTTTGCAGGGGTTGTGGCCACGTCAGAACGCCGAGCTCTGATTGGCTCTTATTAAAGGATAGTGGGTAGACCTCAAAGCAAGCTGCCTTGAGGTCTACCCACTATCCTTCATTGAGAGCCAATCAGAGCTCTGCGTTCTGACGTCATCACTGCCGCTGCAAAAAAGCAGACGAAATTACGCTCCGCATATCGTACAAGAGACATGGCGTTCGCTTCAGGCATGATGGCAGAAGTACCTGTGGACATGCCTCGAGCAAGTCTGAACGTTTGCTTTAAACGTACGTATGTTTCGAACATGTCCGCAGGTTTGACCAGAGGAGGTGCAGGGAAAGGGGGGGGGGATGTTTTTATATTTTTTTTCCCGGTAAACCAAAGTCATCCTTCTGATCACCCCCATGGCCTGATGATAGTTACATAAATTCATTGGCTTAAGAGGAGAGGAGTGATGTCTTTTTTAAAGTTTTTAGGCTAAAAGGCGCAAGCTACCGCCAGTTATAAAGGGCGTAGTTGTTAACATCCATCCATCCACTCATCCAGGTGGCGCAATCTACAGCCCAGTACAATGGGTATAGCCACTTTCATCCATATCCATCCATCTGGGCTCCAATTTTGTCGACCTCAACAGTAGCAACAAAATGATGTCTTCCAACGCCCGAACTTGCGAATAAGCGTTAGCATACTTGTCGTTTTGGCAAGTATATATCGAAGCCTCTTCGCGGAGCACCTGTTAACCCTTACGTAGACCACAGAACAGCCAGGGAAGATATCTAGGACGACGGGTAAGCTGAATCCCCACGGTGTCCGTATTTGGGCATGGACTTTTCTATGATGTTGGTACCCGGAGTCCTCGTCTAGAGGACTTTCCCCGGGCGAGCACTTCTGTGCGGTTTTGTCTTTCTTATTTTCTTTAGCGTGCGGTTATCTGTTACCGTTAGATTGGAAGTTTGTCTTTCTACGAGTTTCAAGTCCATCGGGTTCACTGGCTTGCAGCAAAGAAACATGTTTCTTCTAGAACGAACCGGCTTTGGCGTGGACATGGGTGTCCTCTAGGGAGACTTCTAGGATATTCATGGACTCGCGGGAACTTTTGGGTACTTAGTCCGCTCGTTTTGATCCTCCAGGGCAAATCGTGCTCACGGTGAAGTGGCACACAGGGGAAGAAAAAGAGGGGGGGGGGTCTTTGGAAAGAAGCAGAGGTTGTTCGAACAGAAGGGGTTGAACAGGTTCTATTTGAGAGGAAAGGAGTGATACATATATAAGACAAGGAAAAAGAGCAAAGAGTAGAAACTAGCAGAAAAGCGACCGGCAAGGGAGAGGTGGGGGCTTGCTACAATCGCAGCCGACTTGCAGAGTAGCCGTCAGTCAAAGAGGCGACATCACTCAACAAAACTCTCGACGGTAACTAGATGGTTGACTGGATAAACGATATTAGTTTTATTTATTTATTTGTACAATAGCCATAACACCCTTTTAGGGCAATATTGTAGGAAGGAGACAACCAACCTAACTAGAATATAAGGTACACATCGAGCATAATGTGACGCTGTGGTATTCATAATAATGCAAAAATAAATTTAAGCAATCATGGCAATACAATACTTTGTAATGCAGGAGCTAAAAATAAGACGAGCACACACAAAAACAGAAGAAATGACAACGACACTAAGAGACAGACAAGTAGGTTAACACATGTGCCATTTATTTAACAGTAAATTCTTGTTGAGTACTAAAAGAGGAGCAGACAGATGCAGAGCTATTTCAGTTGGTAAGTAGGCCCTATCGTAGTCACTCACCGGTTACCTTGTTTCGTAAATATTTTATCAAATAATTGGACAGGTTTTAACTGCACGCTCTCGAACTATAAGGGAGTTCACGGGATGCTATATTTGAGGGCGATGTTTAGAGCGCATGCTCAGAACTAGCTCACATTAACAGGCTGCTAAGACCGGCAATCTTGATGGTGCGGAATGCACGTTGCAAAAGAACTGTGGAAGATCGCCGTCAGCACGCTCTCAGCATTCACGCACATTGCTATGTCCGCCAGTGAATACTCCCTATATATCTCCGTTCATCCCGAAGCTGAGACTGCAGGCCAAAGCTACAAGCGCGAGCTAGCCCGCGCTCCTGGCTTTGAGACGTGCATTTGTAGCGCGAGCGCTCGGTCTGCGGTAGAACCCATCAAAGCAGCGACGTCGAGCTGTCGTGCTTGTGGCATTGACTTCAGTCTCAGCTTAGGGTAAACGGTTTATAGTGACAAATACCTGTTGAAAGACAAAACGTCCACGGGTCGGGTCTCTTTGTTTTGAAAGGCGTAAAGTTCAGGCACCTTCGGACGTCTTCCATTGCGCAGTTACTTCACGCTCTCCCCTGGGCGTATTTCTAGTCTTCATATTTCTAGAGCAGTGGCGTAGCCAGTAATTTTTTTTAGCGGGAAGGGAATCGGCTCCCCCCCCCCCCTTTTCCCTTTTTCTGGCTACACCACTGTCCTGCAGAGACGCCACAAGCACCCGTATTTTTATGACCTATAGTGATGTGGGAGAAGAGACCCGCAGTACTCGAAATTTCAACTATCGCTCCCCTCGCCCCCCACCCCCACCCACACACACACACCCGCCGCCTACCCCCTCTTTCAGCTCAGCGTCTTCACGGCTTACTTTGGGGGTCGTATTTGACGCATCGCTCGAGATTTATTCGCCATTTGGTTGCGGTCGCTCCCAGCAGTCGTCGATCGGCTCATTCCGCATGGCAAATATTGACTCGCCGCAGCTCGCCGGGACTTCCTACCCCTTCTTTTATATCCCCCCTTTTTTCTCTGCACCCTCTACGCTTTTTTTATTTTTTGTTCCGCTCCTTCGATATTATTCCGTTCTTTTCTGACCTTCCATTTTCCCCGTCAATGCCTTTAACATTTTATTTTCAATTGCGTTCCGAAGTTTTTTCGCTTGTTTGTGTATTTTACCAACACCGTTGCTCAGAGTCCATAACACAAGAAGGGCAGGGCCCGTGTTGTGTACACGATTCCCGAACCCTTCCTCCCAGCCCCGCTTCTAAAATCCCCTGGACCTTTTTTTACTCCTTTTATCAATAAAAAAAAAGGCATATATACTATAGCATGCTCGTGGTTTGTAAGGAATAGAAATGTTTTTGTTGTTGATGTGTGCGTTTTTACTGTGGTGTGTGTGTTTGTGTTTAAAGGTGGAGTAGACGTAAAGGGGGGCTTTTATAGTACCCCTACGCTCCCAGTCCTTCTTTTGAGAAGGTGTGGACGTGTGAGTCGTGCCTGTATGGACGCTGGGCAAGCTGGCAATAGAAGGTCGATTTCACGGACATATCAAATAATGCCACGTGGACCGTTCGCTAAGACGAAAATGGGGAGGGAAAAAGGTGTTTCTAAAGATCCGGGCGCGTTGTGGTTGTGCCTTGCGATTGAGACGCATGTGCTGGTGCGTTTAGTGCGTGCGCGCTGTGATTCATTCGCGAGTCGGTGGCAAAATATTTTATGTAAGAACGAGCTTTTTTTTTAAATTTTGGTCAAGGCGATTTAGGTTGCAGGGGGATTGACCTGGCGCAGGTGTTTGAGGTGTGGTCGCGGTCCCGAGAAAAGGAACTTGGTCTGTTTCTTTTTTCTTTTATGCTCTGCCGGTTGAATGTTAACGTCTGGTCGGTATCGAGCTGTTTTTGGGCCGAATCGCACTGAAAGCGTGGACAGGATTCAAATGGAGCTAAAGGGGATGGTAATGTGTTCGCTAGCAACTTTGAGACATAAAAAAAAACCACCCAGGCAAAAAAAGTTACAAGAAAACACACGATGGTCATCTAGAAAATGATGACCGATCGTATTGGCCAGCATCTTAAAAGGGTGCTGAAGATATTTTTAGTTGGCCACTCCTTACGACTGCCTTCATCATACGAAAAAAGTAAGTGATAACGTTTGAGTGAGTCTTAAAAAAACAGACCAATTATCCCCCCCCCTCACCCTTCCCAATAAAGAAAGGAACAGAAACTATGTGCCTACTAACTGTTGCGACAGGCGCTTCTAGTTCTATTATCTGTCCACACGTGATGTCCTCACCTTCAACTTTTACTCCGTGTGCGAATTCCCGCCAAAAAGAAGTGTGTGCCGGGTGAAAAAAAAAGGGCAGAAACTTTAAAATAAAAGGATGAGATAATGAGTGTATTGCGGTTGCAACACACTGATAATTTTATCATTCTCCGTTACCGTTTCATGGCGATACTGCGATCTACGAAAACGTCAGAACTTCTAAACGAGTTCACCGAGCGCACCGACTGGACTATCCCGACGATGACTTCACGTTTTTTTCTTTTTTTCGCCGGCGTTCAATCAGCGCGCACCGCGAACTTTCGGCTACGATTTTGTGCTTGACGAGTTTAGGGCCCTTGGAGTGCGATATAATTAGGTACCTTCAGATATAACTGTGTTGTTAGTGAGTGACCTAATAATAGCATATGTTGTATGCTATTATTAGGTTACTCACTAATAGTAACATAGCATACAACATATGCTATTATTACGGGTTGATTCTGTACGGGGACGTATCTGAGGATGAATAGTCAGCTTATGTATTTCGGGCACGTTTTTTATTTGTCTATTAATGCGAATATTAATGCGAATAGCATTCTTTGGATACTTCACGCACGTTTCGCCTATGTATCTATCTATCTATCTATCTATCTGGCTATCTAACCTCTTACGCCGCGGGTCGATAAGATAATAAATGCCGCGGGATAATAAATAAAAAAGACCGGCGCCGGCTGGATTCGAACCATTGACCCTTTGATCAGCAGGCAGACGCGCTAACCACAGAGCTATGAAGGCAGTCATTCAACGCACTCTAAACGGTTGTTTATATCTTTACCATAGGACGCGCTTTACAGCGCTGTCACAGCTACCGGTGCGCGCGCGTTCCATGCACGAGGGCTCATTCCGCTCTCGTGAGGCTGAGCACGGCCGCTAGCTCACCCTCTCCGCGCTCGGGAGAGGGTGATGTAGCGGCCGTGCTCAGCCTCACGAGAGCGGAATGAGCTCTCGTGCATGGACGCGCGCGCACCGGCTAACTGTGACAGCGCTGTAAAGCACGTCCTATGGTAACGATATAAACAGCCGTTTAGTACCGTTGGTTGAGACTAGCTGAGACGCCAGAAAGTCTGGTCGGTACCATTTTGAGTGTTTGTGCGTATGGCGCGTGCTTTGCTCGCCTCCCTAAGCGACACAAACGCACGTGCTGGGCTGCGGAGATCGTGCGCAGGGCTGTGAAAGTGTCAACAAATTTAGAATCGCCTCAAGAGTGGGCTGGCGTATCTAGAGTGTGCCGGCCACCTGACGAACGCGCATAACTCCGCACCGTTTGATGCTATTCGCATTAACGTAGATAATCATTCCCAAAGGATGGGTTCTGCTGATTTTTTATATCGTCTTTCCGCCTGGTGCAACGTTGTCACCCATGAAAAGAGCAGATGAAATCCGAACAAAAAATTAACGTTTAATGAGGCGAAATTGTGCCTACAAACATTGAGAGAAAGTTGCTACGCATCTTGCGTCGGCGATGAAATGGTGACTGACCCAAAGCAGAGTATTATCGCTACTTTCATACACTAATGTTCAGGAATGTTCTGAACTAGAAGACTCAATGACAGTCGAGAATGGGCGGGAATTGCTAGGCGAGTACAGAATTAATAAAATAAGGGTCTGGCACGAGCGGGATATTTGATCCCGATTCCACTGTATGACAGCCGCATGCGCTGCCAACTCCCTCGCGTACGCGGCAAACTCGCCTACACTTCGTTTCTCCTTGAAGTCCAGACAGCCGACGCTACACGCTGACCAAGCAGACGACGTCAAAGCGCACCATCATGGTGTTTTTCTGGTTTCTGTACGTGTTCTATTATCGCTGATCCAGTCCTAAACAAAGAAGGCCCAGTGACTTGCACTTTCGACGCTGCTTGTTCATCCCATTAGCTCGTAGCGCCGGCTGCTTCTGTACCTAGGCTGAAACCACGTTTGAAACCTATCGCTTATTCGGCATTTACATACGGCCGAATACACTACAATATTAAATTTGTTACATTTATATAATGCGTGCAAGGGTGTTTATTTTAGGCTTTTCACGTCGTTTTACAGCGAATGTGTACATGCCTAGGCTTCCACGCATTTTTGGTATCCGTGTGCAAAAAAACAAAAGTCAGAAATTGCATGTGAAAGCGCTCTATTGTATGGAAATGCATATACGCCCCGTCACCTCGATATGCATTTTGATAAGGAAAGAAGTCGAAACGTGTGATAATGGAGATACATCCGAGAACAATGGGCCTTCTCCCGCTCGAGTCGGGTGACGTCACTGCTTTACATATATAAAAGCAGCAGCGGCCGAACAGGGCCTTTCATTGTGTTCTGCAGTTGCTATGGGAAGGCCACGTATAGTTAGGACTCCCGAAGAGCAACGTGACAATGACGAGCGCCATCGGTCATGTATAGATATAACTTGAGCAAAGAATCTCGCCAAAGTTGTAATGGAACCTATTAGTGTATATCATAGTGATCAGAAAGTAATCATCACTACCGTTTCAAAATGATGTACATATACTGTAAATAAAAATTTGGTAACGTGCTTTTTGTGTGTCTTTTGGTGAATCATTTGTGGGGGTGCTCTACAGCTTCGCTAGTTAACCACCTTCACAAAATGGAATGGCTCCAAATTAAAAAAAAAAGATCGTTGTAGCTACACTAATGATGTGTAATCACCTAAGTTATACTGCCAGGGCGACATTATATAGGGGGCTAATCGTCACGGTAAGTTGAATAACTAACTAAAACTTGTTGAAAAGTTTTAGTTAGGTAGAAAAAGTTTAATCAGAGCGTTATTGCGCAATGTGCCGTATTTGCGATTTCGTTACTCAGAATAACGACCCTAATACCCGGTGATTAATATTTTTTGTCAATCCTTCCTATGCCTAATTTGTCAAATGCCAATATCGCGCGGTACTCAAAACGCGCACGTGACTGTGAGGGGGGGGGGGCTAACAATTTTGTTCGCAAAGACTTTTTTTTCCGTACAAGGATTGGTTTTATTCTTCCGGGCATGGGAACAACAAAATATATGTTTTTTTCATCATAACTAAAAAAGGTCACCGGACATGGCTGCTCGATCTTATCTGAAAACGCCCAACAATTTAAACTAGTTTAAAATGATTGAGGAAGACGAAAAACACGTTTTCAAGCGGGTGAGGCGGACTTTTAAAAAATTCCTCGTATACCGGGTGTTCCACCAAACGTCGTCAAGCATTAAACTACCAATCGCACACAAAAAAAACAAAAAACAAGTAGTGCAGAATTAGTTATTGCCGAGAGGCACTTTAGTCAGGTACCTATTGTTTCACGGTGCTTAATTAGTAAATATAAACATATCATTCTATTTGGAGACTTGCTGAGTGTCATCAAAAACATTAAATTAGGGAGTTAGTCCGCATTCAAACGCCTTTCGAACGGAGAATACATGCCGTAAATTTAGTGTAAAGCACCAGGCACGGATCGCGGGAAGGTTGTTTTTTTTAATTGTGAAGATATCCTAGCCGTTGAAAAAGAGTGCGATGGGTTGAGCTCCAGAGATATATATATTTATTTTTATGTATTTAGTAATTTATGTATTTTATTTAATATACCTGAAACCTTCCTGACATGGCATTGTATAAAAATACGAATATTATTAAAGAAAAAAAAACAGTTAGCAAAGCACTCGATGCACATAGTGTAATATACATGTATACGTATAAAGGTTATCTTAATCTCAGACGATGACTGTGACCCGGTCGCTTTTTAAGCTCGCACTCACAGCTAACGTGCTAAAAAAAATGACTCCACGTCGTCAAAGGTTGAGAAAACTGCGCTTATAAAAAAGGTGGCACTGAGCAGAAATTATCAAGAAACTTGTTCTAAAATCTTAAATTGAAGACAGAGGATTCTGCTCGCTCTACCATGCGCTGCTTTGGTGATCAATTGAATAAAAAAGCATATATTTGTCGAGGGGACAGTGTTCTTAACCGTACTCAGCATGGAGGTCTTCTATTTCTGGTGGTCAACGTTGTATTGGACAGTGGAGGCCATGGCATCTGTGCCACTATCTATTACCAGGACCACCTCTGCTAATGGTGTTTCTTTTCCAGCTGCACGACGATGAAAACAAAAATAGCTCCGAGCCATTCCTTGGATGTCCTCGGCTTTCCCTGCTTTCCGACCCCCCCCCCCCCCGCCCCTCCTTTGCCCTCTTTTTCCAGGGAGAGATGTCCTGAACGCTGTCCTGACATTCCATCTTCTGCCCCTAGTCTTTTATTTCTAACGAAGCCGACGGAAGCCAAGTAAAAAAAAGGAAATAAAAAAAAGATCAAAGGCTCTTTTGCGCCAGAGAAACCACGCACTTTCCGCCCCTTAAAATGGTCCGCAAGGAGAAACACAAAAATAAAATAAAAAGCAAACCGTAACCGAAACTAAGAAAAGGCGGGCAGACAAAAAAGATGGCCGCTGAACGGACACGAGATGACCGGACAGAAAAATACCGAGGAATCTTCAGGGTTCCCCAAATAGGTGGCCTGACCGACTCACTGCCCTCCTCTCTCTCCCTCTCTCTCTTTCTGCCTCTCTTCTTTCGTTTTGCAGCTTGGAGTGCGATAAAAAAGATCATACATAAGCAAAGCAAAAAAAAATCAAAAAATCTTCTTCCGTGAAAAACCTCAAGCGTCACCGCTGATTCCGACCGGCGTCCAATCCCGATATCGATATCAGCGGAAGCGACTGGGGCGCCACCCCGCGGCTGCCGCTCGAAGAGACGCGCCGCTTGCTCACGTGACCGAATCGTTATTTTTTTCCTTTTTGTGCCGCTAATTTTTTCGACGGTTATTTTTTTATGATTTCTTTATTCGCATTCTTTTTTTTTTTTTTTTGAAGGGTTTCTTGAGTTTGCTTTCTTTGGTTTACGACGAGCTCTCAAGACGACGCGATCGGGTTGCTCAATTGTGATCAAGCTCCCAAGCGACAAGTCTGAAAGGTCCAGCCTTCGCAAAGTCGAGCCTTATTTCTAGATTTTCCAAGGGATTGCGTCTGATCACAACGCAATTTTGTACACGGTGCGGCCGTTTGGATTAACACATTGGGCCCGCCATAGCCCAAAATTCAAATTCCGAACGTAATATCTGAAATTGGGCACGGGAGCAGTAGTTTTGCAGAAGTTTTATGTCTACCTTTTTTCAGAGCTCAACTCAGATATGAGAAAATATAAAAACAAAAAAATAGCACGAAAACGGCGGTCGTGCATTTCCTATACCCTATACCGGATATTCGTCGTTTGCAAACTGGCTTGTGAAGCTTGCTCCCAAATGGTCATTGTTCCAGATATTTCGTTAAGAGTATTAATTGTCACGTTTATCTTGCTGATCGTCAGACTCTGCTTCTTGTGGTTATGCTAGCGTTTTTACGATGACAAAGCTTTCCGGGAGCGAGGTTCGCCAACCAGTGTAGAGACGTCAATGAGGCTGGTGTAGGGCGTAAGGAAATACACGGCTTCCGAGTTTAGCCTAATTTTTTAATATTTAACTACCTTAGAACTGAGCTATAAAAAATATACATAAATCTTCTTGCAAAACCACGTTCGCGTCCTCAACTTCGAGGGATGTACGTGTGGAAGATTCGAATTTTCCAAGGCGTGCCAAAAATAAAGATAATAATATAACCTTTATTGCAGATAAATATACAAATGAGGTTGGCGTCAGCCCAATGTCTCAGGGACTTGTCGGGCTGTACCCGACTGTCAGCAACATAAGCGCAGAAAAAAAGAAGAGAAACAATAAGATGATCAAGAAGAAAACATATTCACTACAAAATTACAGAAAAGTTATTTCGCAGATACAATTTTAACGCGCGCTTCGACGTTGAAGAAAATATCTGATCAGGCAAAGAATTAAAAATATTAGGAACATAAACGTTTCTACGAAAACAACCAAAGCGAGTATAACGACATCTTGGAATTGAAAACATTGGATTATGCCTGACATGCTCTTACAGGTACATGAGGATGCAGGAATCCCCTACACCGAAAGTGCCTATTAATAACGCAATAAAACAACAATGCATGAAACGAAGGCAATTGCAGAAAAGAACACAGAATTCGCTTCAGGTGGGATGTCTGTATACAAGGGCATGAACTTACCTTACCGAATCGGTAATGGAAGCAAAAATTGTGAAATGTAAAATATGACATGATAAGCCACGAAGCTTATTGCAAGTAAATACTAGATGACTATTCCAAGTCATGTCACTATCGAAAATAACACCTAAGTATTTTACACTGTTAGACAACGGAGCGGGAGTACACCCAGAGTCCCTGCATCGAGAACATAAAGAAGGAACGGTATGGGAACAATCTTTTTGTGTGAGTTATGAAAACATACAAGCTTCGTTTTTTTTGTTTTTTGCGGTAATAGAAATTGGGTTATAAAAAAGAAACAGTCCATCACAGAAATAGCATCGCCTTGTAGGGATTGAAGTGGAGTATCATATCGGGAGTCAGTGGCAACAAGAACAGTATCATCAGCGTATTGAAAAATAAGGCATCGAGATATGACATTTCTAAATCATTGACATCAATGTTAAGCAAAAGTGGAGATAATATAGATCCCTAAGGTACCCCTGATTTTAAAAAAACTTTCGAACTAAAATATTTACAAACTTGAACAAATTGAGCACGATTACGGATGTAGCTGGTAAGTAGCCTGATAAAAGGACTACAAAATCCCAGTAATTCAAGTTATTTTTTTTATAAGCAGTTCATGAGTCGACGTACTGAATCGAAGGCCTTACTTGCCTCTAGAAAAGCACATGCTACCTCGTTATTATCAAAGCAAAAGTATATGTCAGAAACGTCTTCTAAAAGGTTAAATAATACTTATCGCAGAAGCAAAACCTTACTGGGTACCCGAAAATATGTTGTTCCTATCAAGAAAACGGTTCATAGTTAAAAACAAGTGCTTCTCGATAATCTGACTAATTGCAGGTAAAATTGAAATAGGTCTGTAGTTCTCAATCTTCTTGAAAGGACGTCCCTTATCTAACGGCAACACTATAGCAATTTTCAACTCATCCGGAATAAAACAATTATCTATAAATCCATTCAGCATAAACAGAAGAACATTTTGTAGTACCGAAAAATTAGGTCGAAGTTCGTGCGTACAAATATTGTCTACACCAGATGCTTTATTAGATTTGAGACCAAACAAGATATCATAAAGATCACTAAGAGTGATAGAGGGAAGAAAAGCTGACGACATAGTGGCCATTAATTGTTTGAAAACCTTAAGAGGATTGAGAATTCGGCGCAGTACTAGAAAAAAAACAGTTAAATTCCTCAGCAGTAGTGAAAAGATCAGAAAAATGCTTTCTAATGGTATCCTCTTCTGATCGCTTTGAATGCCGTCCAAATAACTGATTTATCGTCGACCATGTTTTAGCAGGACAAAGACTATTCTCACGAAAAGCTTTATTAAAGTGGTTTCGCTTTACTATCCGTATCATGGCAGTCACTCTGTTGCAAAGCAATCTGTATGTATTCTTTAGATCATAATTATTGGGAGAACGTTTACAGCATGCCCACAATGCATCCTTTCCTCAATAGCTTTAAGAATATCAGCAGTAAGCGAAGGGAGGTCTGGATTCCGCTTTTTCACTAAAATAATTTTTGGGCGGCATTTTTGAATTTATTGAATAATTACACAAATTTACTATAAACATCAAAAACCGTAACCTCCTCCAAGAAAGCGTCCCAATCATAAGATGCAACCTGACTATCAATTTTTGGCTATGTCGAGGACGACAAGACGCGCATGGTTAAAAAGTGCGCTGCTTGGCGAGTGAAAGACAATATGGCAGCCTATGAAATAATCAGAGGGGACGCCAGAGAGCCGAGCCTAAATGAGTAGGGGTAGACGTAAAGGTAGCCGCCTTTACTCACTGTTCGGACGGGTTCAACGAGCGAGTAGCGACAAAGACAGCTACCTTGCGTCTACCCCCTACCCATTCCACTCAGAGTCGGCGTTCTTTTTTTAGAGCGCAGCTCTTAGGCGCCCGTTTCTAACTTGAGCGGCGTCGCCGTCGCCGTCGGCGTAAATCCGGCCGTGTGGTCACGTGACCCCCTGGTGATGTCGCTGTGACCCCAGGTCACGAGGACCCCAGGTCACGCCCCCCCCCCCAAGCCAGGTGACCCCCCCCCCCGAGATCACACGCGACCCCGGCGAGAGGAGTGCGAGAAAGCGAGGGTATTCGCCTTATCTCAGTACCCTTCCCTCCTCCTCCTCCTCAAGAGCTGCGCTCAAATTCGGCGTTAAAGGGAGTTGTAAACGGCTTTCATTTTTTTATTTAGGAAATACTGCGGATAGTTTCCTCCACCACCCGCGCGAGTCCTAGTCTCTCCCCTCTCCCCCAATTGCTATCCGTATGTGATGAGAAGGTCCACACAGGGCGCCGGTGCCTCTAAGGTGCGGTAGGCCTGTTATAGTGAAACTTCCATGTTTGAATGTTCTTTTATATAACTTCTTTTTTTCAGTCTCGGGTGTTATATTCCGATTGTATACCATTAGCATCTAATAACCTTTCTTTGAGGTTCAGGACTATGACGTCCTTTCTAACAGCTCTGTGGTTATACGAGGTAACCATATATGTAACCGTACCGCGGTGTACGTAGCTTTAACATGATTCGATACGGGACATGACAAGCCTCGGAATCGAATAGACGGTGTTAGAACGTCCCAATGCGACGAGAAATTGAGCAGTGCGGAGGAAACGGAGAGCGGGCGGGGCCGTCGGAACGCCGAGCTCTGGTGCGACTGGGTCGTGGTAGACCTAAAGCCAGCTGCCTTTGTCTCCACTGCACTCAGCTGAACGCATTGGAAATCCTTGGAACGCCGGCGTCCAGCGGTTGGGCTCTCGCATGCTCTCACTTGCTCTGCAGGTGCCTCATCGAAGGAGAGCATGCTCTCCCTTTAGTTTGTCAGCGCATAGCGTGTGTATAGACCTTTCCAAAAAAGAGCGTGTGGCCGGTGCCATCTTGACTGTTCGCGCGTATGGCGCGCTTCTCGCTCTCCGTCAGCGACGATCACGCACGTGCGGAGCTGTGAAGACCGCACGCGGGACTGTGATTTCGTAGGCATTAAAAAGAGTACGCTACACTGACAGGGTTAGCGTACAGGCGGTCCTTTATCCCGCTTCCAGCGCGTGCTTCCCACCTTCCTTGGATGACGCGTCGTCGCTCGCGTGAGCGTCGGAGCGTGCACGCGCACACAAAGCACGGCGGAAGGCAACAAGCGCGTAGCTGGAGGACGGCTATTCGAGTAGAGGCGCCCTGTCGTTCTGATCCTGTCCGGGGCTAGAATTATTATTTATTTCGCCAACACTTTCACCCGCAGCTTTTTTATCGCTCTATTTCGCCTCGCTCGTTTATTGTTAGGTTGCACGGAATCGATCCTTTATAAACGCGAACTGAAAAATAAAAATAAAAATAAAAACGGAAAGCAAGAAAAAAAATATTACGGGCATCGTCTTACTTTCTTCTTTTTCTTCTGTCTATGCATTTTTTAAAACGTTTATCCCGTACTAAACGTCTTATTTTGGCGGATACTGCATCGATGATCGCTGGAGATACGTTTCGCGTTTACTATTCAATCCCCGGTAAAAATATACTATATAAAAAATAAAAAAATCGAAAACTGAAGTTTTTTTAGTTTATTGGGCATACCGCCTCCTCGAATCTCCGAAGAGGCAAAACGAACAAATACCGACGACTCAAACTCTTTATTTACAAATACTTTTGGTTCCTTGACGCGTCCCGGGAATGAGAAATCTCGTCGACAGCCGAGACGCCGCTGCCCGCACTGCCGCGCACAGACCACACACAATAACAGACTGTCCATGACGTTAGGCGATGTCGCAGCGCCACGTTACGTCATTGTGCCACGTGATGTAATGGCGTCACCGTGACCCGAAGGCATCGCGCGAAACGACTTGACGATGCGACGTCACGGTGTCATGGGACGTCACTGGACGCCGTGACGTGTAGCAGAAAGATATCTCAGTTCAATTTAGCCGAGATACTTAATCCAATTTACAGCAACAATAACCTCAAGCCGCAATAAAGATTAAAAAAAGCGCTCAGACATATTCTCGGAAGAGTGTCTCTTCCTCGAATGACGTCCCTGTGACATTGGTCATACAAACACCTCCTCCGTACATGTTCCGAAGCACACATACATGTATGAAGTAAACATGCCCAGAGCAAGCCTGAGGCATGTCCGCCGATTATTCTGTCAACATGCCTGCAGCGAACAACACGTTTGATGTTCGGCGTACATCAGGGGTCTACATCAGGGATCTGCTACAAAACCTCGCCAGTAATAACTGATGTCGTAAAAATTATTAAAAAAAACACGCAAACCCCGACATTGAAATTCAAAAGCGGTCTGCAGGTTAACGTACTCCTCCCTGCTTCACACTTACACGGTCATGAAAGAAAAACCGAGAGATGGGGAAATCGCAAACGCGTTTTTTTTCTTTTCACATCGATAACGGCACACGCGAGAACGGACGAGAAGAAAGGCAAAAACTCTGCCCACAGGTTAGAGATCCAAGTCGAAGTTAGTGCAGAATCCAGAACGGAAACTCGAAATTGCAAAGCCAGATCCAAAGCCGAATCCAAACGTGAATATCACTCCAATCGAATCCAGCTGAATCCGAAGATGAATTCGAAGTCACATTCAAGATCAAGTACGAAGGTGCAAGTGAAGCAAGGACAGAATAAACTTTAGAACTTGCGCACGTTAGTCGTGCATTTCTGTGTGCCTCAATGTGGGTGTGTGCGTGCGTGTGTGTTTGTGTAAAGAGAAAGGGGCAGTGGGCCATCCCTTATGGTGAAATAAGAGAGAAAATCTCCAACCCGCGTTTGATTATAAGAACGGACGGTCCCAAAAGAGAGGCAGAGTACGGTTGCTCCAGTTGTGCGAGTGCGTGCCTGCTTGCGTCCTTCCATACCCACTTCCCGAAAACCCGATGGGGAAAGAATAGAAAAAACGGGAATCAAGGAGAGAAAAAAAAGGGGGGGGGGCAAAGAAGCAAACGCCGCAGAGGCGGAGAGGGAAAAGCCAGCGTTGGAATGACAGATTCGCCTCGAGGCTGTGTTCCTCTTGACTGCGCTTTTGTTTTCTTATTTTTGCCGCGACGTTTTAGTTCGACCTTTCCGAGGTTTCCCTCGCCGGGATGTGCTCTTCTTGTTCGAGCACCGAAAGGAGTTTCGGGCGACTCGCAAGGGAAAAGATGTCCCCTTCGTTGTCCGTTACGTACCTTTTGGCTGGTGTCGTCTTATAGGAGTTTTCGCGGTTCTTTGGAGACGTTTTGTTTTGGTTTTCTAGATTGTCTCACAGTTTTCGGGTTCGCTAAACGGCATCGATTTGTGTGGAGAATGGCGTCGCGCTGCCACGTGTGAGGCTCCTAAGCGTGAGTGTAAGGAAAGGGGAGGGGGGGGGGGGGGACGTGAGGTGTCACGGATATTCTGATGCTGTTAACCATCTTTTTTTTTTCTGAAAATGATATCCGATACAAATATCCCGAAAGCATTGAAACGCCAAGGCTGCGTTTAGAACGGCTCGGATTAGTATCTAGCTAAAAAATGATTAACTCGCCCGTTTTGTTTAGCAGAAAAGTAAGGGTTAAAATCTTGTACTCTGTGCTTTCTGATTGATTTCGTGACTCTAACGGCAGATTACGCCTTCTGGAAGTTTTTTTTTCATATTTTTACCTTATCGGTTGTCTTAAGTTTCTCATGATTGTATGAAAATTAATCTGAGAAACATTTATGGAAAGTTTCTGTTTTTATTGTCCTAGGTACCTATTGTAATTTTGGTTTTGGAAGATATAAATCTTTTGTCACAATTGAGGCGCGATTCATAGTACTACATACGAAGTCTAGATTTCAGTGGAAACTGTTGTTTGTATTTCATACTTTTCTCCAGGGCTCCAACCGCACATTTATATTATCGGTAGGGCCAGGAAGATCACAATACTTTCAGAAGAGACGCAATAAACGAACGCTCATCAGCACACTGAGTCACTACGGTGACCGAAACAAAGAAACACTATTTGGCATGTTTTGTGCGTACGCGTTCAACTCCGCACACCCAACGACTATGCATTCATTGTGGCGCAAATCCTGCGTCCACGGAACGATCTGCGACCTCAACTTTTGAGCACTCCAAGGAACACGTCGACAGCCCTTCGAGATCGACTCTTGTGTGTGTGTGTGTGTGTGTGTGTGTGTGTGTGTGTGTGTGTGTGTGTGTGCGTGTGTGTGTGTGCGTGTGTGTGCGTGTGGTGTGTGTGTGTGTGTGTGTGTGTGTGTGGTGTGTGTGTGTGTGTGTACGTGTGGTGTGTGTGCGTGTGTTTAAATATAATTGTATTATTCTATACAATATAAAGTTTATAGAAGTATAGGGCATAATTACAACAAGAAGGTTATTCATGCATCGACTCGCCCAACTACACACCTTGCTACAGTTGATCTCCTTTACAAATCTCCGGCTTTCTTCTCCATGTTTCATTAAAATACATCTAAGTATCGATCTGAGCCTGTCATCTTCTGCCTCCTTCAGTTAGGAAAGCGGTTCATTTGTGCGCCAATGAGGTGTGAGAACTTTGTATATATGAAGTCCCGACATCCCTCATTAATATACGATAGTACTTACATGGAGCCGAAAGTCGGGCGTATGTCTCGGTTCCCGACGCGTCGGAATGGCACCTCCCCGCTACCGCAACCCATACATGATTAAAAGAGACGGCATAGCAATGAGAACGTGCACGTTTATTGCGACGTGTTAAACAGGATGTGACCCCGTGATGCCATAGGACACTCAAGAACGGACACGCTTTATGTAGCTTGCGTGTACCTTATTGATACATCAAACTGCTAGTTTCTTTATTGTGTTTTCGTGAGTTACGTTTCCTTTTTCCTAGATATTTTCTTTTCTTCTGCTTGAGCACTCAGAGAGAAAGAGCGAGAGAGAGAGATGAACTAAGGTTTCGTTGTTCTCGAGGTTTTCTTTTTTTTTAAATTCGGTGGTTCTTTCAGTGTAAATGCTTTGTGCCAAATAATAAAAAAGAACGGTGTTTATCGGGGTTTATGTTGAAGAAAACAGGGGCGTAGAATTCCCCTATTCGTCGAGGGAACATGCACTTGACCGGAATACGTCGTAAAATCGTCC
This sequence comes from Ixodes ricinus, assembly GCA_037355805.1. NCBI lineage: Eukaryota > Metazoa > Arthropoda > Arachnida > Ixodida > Ixodidae > Ixodes > Ixodes ricinus. The sequence goes on from JAZHYW010053626.1 coordinate 128,829, forward strand.
CGGTATCGATAAAAGAAGGAAACTAGGTAAGCTCGCGCTGCAGAACCCATGGGAGCGATCCTCGGTTCAATCCCCGCCCCTGCCCGTTTCGATATGGGTGAGCGATCGTAGCGGCGTGCGGCCGTGTGTTGCTGCCCCCACATGCACGCGCTGAAGAACCCCAGGCTAGCAGTGACTACTGTATTCGCTAAATTTCTCATCTATTGCGGAGGCGCCGGACGCCCATTGCGACTGACAAACTTACCGCTGTACAGACATACACATAAAGTAATTTATTTATTTATTTATTTCCGGAATACCTGCAGTGCCTCGAGGTCGTTGGGGACTTTGTCAAACCGTTACCGCGTGTTCCCCGTAGCCGTACTAGCCGGAGCCTTCGAAACATGGTTTTAAACGCGCGCCCCGCGGTCACGGTATCATCACGGGCGCGCGCTTACACAGCATGAATTCAAAGGCTCCGATATAGTGCGGTACGCGGGACGCGGTAACGGTTTGCTAAAAGTCCCTAATATCGTAGGTGGGACAGGAAATAACGTGTTACCGACTTCCACAGCGCACAAATAGCACACACGGTAGTATTCAGGACGAAACACAACGCTACACGCTGCACTGATCAGCGCGTGTGGCGCATGCTGTGTTTGGTAGTGAAGCCACAGTTTTGGAGAGCTGTTTGTGCCCTGTGAAGTCGGTAACATGTTCAACCTCCTCGCCTAAGCTGCAGCTCTGACAAGGAAATAACACAGAAGGGTTACATATCCGCACGATTAGTTAACAAGCAAAGAGAAAATACTCCGTTGTCCAAGATGCCTTACCACTTCCTCTGGTCAGCAAATTCCGTCGCTCCTGATTGGTGTTACAATGAATGAAATTACCCTAACTGTTTGTTTTATAGGAATATTGGAGAACCCTTCAAGAATTATCACACCTTTGTTGATACGTCTGTACGTTGGATACAAAATACACTCTTTTCTTATCAATACCAGTTTTGTTATAATAAATACGATGAAAAAAACTCCGCGATTATTGAATGGGCGTGGTTCAACACCCCTTAAGTGTGGACAAAATTACACAATTACTTAAGGTTCTTGAAGGAAGATGTTGTTTCTGTGACAGCTCAGTTCGAGTTGTGTTCCGGGTCATCACGAAATGAATCTAAATTTCTTCCCTGAAGCTTGGGTTATTCTCATTCAAGGACAGCTCCGATTCGGAGATTTTTCGGGTTTTCTCCCAATTGTGATAAAAACTGTTTTGAGGAATTTATTTTCGCGTTGTTTATACCAGGGGTCTCGAACACACCGCCCGCGACTCGCTGGTACGCGGCCCGCGGCTAACTGGCTACGAGTCCCACTTCCCATATCTCGAATGCTGGATATGGCACGTGCCATAGTGATCTCATCTCGCCGATTCGTTTTCGCTCGAAAAGTAGCTCTACTCTTTTCAACGCATTCACACAGTTTATACTTATCTGTGTTCACTTGCCCTTTGTTTCGCTTTTTTTTTGCCTTTCCAGCTTTTTGTAATGTAGAACAATTTTGCTAGGCTGGAAGCGCGAGCTGTTCGTTGAAGGATGCATCTCAACTGCGCGAACATTCGATCAGCAAAAGAAACTGCCAAAGATAAAGCTACGAGCCGGAGTTGTCTTAAAAAAGGATATCGCCATTAAAAGACAAGTATTTGTTCAGAGTGTTGCTATAAAAATCTCCAAGAAAGCAAGAAGTGTAAAATTAGCTGATTGTTTATTTTTATGAGACCTGTTGAGCTTTGTTAATTCCTGAGTGCATTTAGTAACGGGAACGACAGTGTACTTGTTCTCTTGTTCTATTAAAAATGCCAACACGTTGGCGTGTCGGTGTCCTTTTAATCCTTGTTACCGCATTACGTCGGGGGGGGGGGGGGGGGGGGGCAGACTTGCTGCGTAGTTCAGCTACTCTTTCTCAAGTTACTGTAGTTTAACTAGTTTTTCTGAGCAGTTCAGTAAACTTTCAATTACATTTTATTTCGGTAATTAGTAGTTTTTTTCTTTTTAATTACCCTTTCCGAGTAACCTCTACTCAAAATTACAAGTTAGTTTTGAATTTTAGTGGTGGGTTTGCTGGTCAACAAACATTCCTGCACAAGAAATGAGCGGACAGACACGTCGCGCAAGTGGAGGCCCAGTAAATGCGGGATTAGCGCCGAAAACTGGCATTTCTTTTGTGTCCCGAGGCTCAGTGAGACTTTGACGCATTTGAAGAAAGGGATTGTCCCCGCTTACTCCCCAACATAGGAACTCTCTCCCACTACAGGAGGTGTATGCACTGCAGCCTCACTCCAAGGAGGCAACAAAATGCAGCACCTGTTCTGGAAGCTCCATCCCAAGGCGCTCCCGTAGTTTGGGCTGTACTTGAAGAATAACGTGCTAAAGAAGAACGCAAAGGTGACCTCTTTGCGTTGCCATTTCCTCCCAAAACTCAGCATATGCAGGTCTTCCAAGATTCTAAGATTGTTCGAGGAAGTTTCCCAATAACTCACCCAACGTTTCTATTAATGCGAATAGCATTCTTTGGATACTTCACGCACTTTTCGTCTATGTATCTATCTATCTATCTATCTATCTATCTATCTGGCTATCTAACCTCTTACGCCGCGGGTCGATAAATAAATAAAAAAGACCGGCGCCGGCTGGGATTCGAACCGTTGACCCTTTGATCAGCAGGCAGACGCGCTAACCACAGAGCTATGAAGGCAGTTTTTTTTTTTTCTTTATTGCAAAGGTGAGTATCACAAGTCACATAACATCAAAATTGCACTGCAAGACTTTTACAGGGCATATTCCAATCAAAGCGCACCCTTGGCAGTGCTCTTCCGCCAACCGTTGTCGACACCAAGCAGTGATCAGAAAAAAACAACGGCATGACCCGATACTTTGTTAGAATGGTTGCCAGTGTCGCCGAAACGTAAATTCTGTCTAGCCGCGCATGCGATGACGCCTGGAAATGTGTGAAATGCATCTCGGAGGTTTCATTTCGCACAGTTCCAGCGTCTATCAAGTCGTAGTCCTCGAGCAGATTGCTAAGAACGGTAATATCTCTGCCGGTGCGTTGCCTGATAGGCGTTCTATCAATCGCTCGAACAACACAGTTAAAATCGCCACACAGCATGACTGTTCTATCGCAGTCTACAAATCGGCCCAAGCCAGAAAAAAAGGAAACACGCTCTCTCACTGTACTGGGGGCATATACGCAGATAAGCCGCCAGGGGACTGTCGAAAAAACAAAATCGCACATAATAAACCGTCCCTCCGTGTCGGTTGTAACCGCCAACTCCGACAAGGGCAACGACTTCTTCAAAAACAAAAAACAACCGCCCGAGACCCCGACAGCGGGAGTGACACAAACCTCATACGAGTGTAAATAAGGCTGTACTGCGCTAAACACCTGCTCCTCCTCGGCCATCTTGGTTTCCTGCAACGCTAAGAAATCGGGTTTCTGTGTCTGCAACAGGCGCTGCACCTGGTATTGCTTCTTGCGCGAGTTAAAACCTCGAACGTTTAGCGTTGCAACCGAAATGGCCGAATTGAGCGTACAAATCATGAAGGCTATGATGCAGCGCTTGCCTTGTCGCTCTTCCACCAGTTCTGGAAACCAGGCGTTGCCGCCTTACTCGGAGTCGCGGCGTCGCCGGTCCTCCGGGGTGCGTTCAGCACCGCCTTGAAACGGCCCCGCTTGTTCTTCTCGAACCCCCACCAAGGGTTAGGGGTGAGCGTCGTGTCAGCCTTCGGGGGCGTATCCTCGAGGCCGCGCTTGGTAGAGTCGGTGGTTTCGTCCATGTCGTCGTGGCGCTCGGAAGTCGTTTCGGTCGTTGAAGGACGGGCCGTGGGGGTCTCGGAGCCCTCAGGCGATGTCGGGGCTGAAGCCGGGGGACCGGAAACAGGCTCCGGAACGTGAGGGGCTGACGTGTCCTGTTTTGTCTCCACGGCGCCTTCCCCGGAACCGTCATCCCCGGCAGGCTTCCCTTGTTGCTCTGTAGACGGTAGGGCGTCGAACCCCGAACCACGCGCAGCTTTCTCGGCCTCTTCAGTGTCCATCGTGAACGCCGTATGCTCCTCCAGCCCCTGTACCTCGGTGACGCCAGCGTACGTCTTCATACATTCTTCTTTATCGTGGCCGAAGCGGAAACACTGTGAGCACTTCGGCACACGACACTCCCGTCTGATATGCCCGGCACGCTTGCATCGCAGGCATACGGGCACTCTGCCTGGTATGATAATGAGGGTGTTCGCGCCGTGAAGCCGCAGCTGGTGAGGCATGTCGTCAGGGGTGAGGCCACTCTTCAGCGTCATGCGAACAAAACGCGTCGTTGATTCGATTCCTTGGAACCCCTCGACTCGCCACATCTCCCGGCCGACTTCAATCACCTTGCCGTACGGTTCTAAAAGTCTGCGGACGGCGTCGTCGTGAACGTGATAAGGAACCCAGTGCAAACGCACACGTACCTCGGTTGTGCTCGGGTCGATGATGACGCAGCGCAGGTTCTTCACGACGAGCTCCTTGCTGCTCACCAGGCGTTCCTTGGCCTCCGAAGTACGAAGCGTCGCTAGCCACACATGGTTCATCTGAAAAGCGCCGAGCGCTACGATGTCGTTCAAGACGGCAATACGTTTGAGTTCCTCTCGGAAGTCCTCAATCCGGTACGGGCGACCCTTTAGGTCGCAGTGCAGGAGCACAGAGTTTAAACACGTAGATCCTGTAGGCATAGGTGGAAGGACCACCTTGTACTCGCTGGACGAGGACGCGTCCTCGACAACAAAAGAACCGCGGCCGCCCGGGGCCGTTTTCGCCGCTCCTGAGGAGAGCATGATTATGCGACCGTACAGTGCGAACACCGGAAGCAGAATCGAGCTATGAAGGCAGTCATTCAACGCACTCTAAACACCTGTTTATATCTTTACCATCGGACGCGCGTTCCATGCACGAGGGCTCATTCCGCTCTCGTGAGGCTTGCACTGCCCCTAGCTCACCCTCTCCCGCGCTCGGGAGAGGGTGATGTAGCAGCCGTGCTCAGCCTCACGAGAGCGGAATGAGCCCTCGTGCATGGAACGCGCGCGCACCGGTAGCTGTGACAGCGCTGTAAAGCGCGTCCTATGGTAAAGATATAAACAACCGTTTAGAGTACCGTTGGTTGAGACTAGCTGAGACGCCAGAAAGTCTGGTCGGTACCATTTTGAGTGTTTGTGCGTATGGCGCGTGCTTTGCTCGCCTTCCTAAGTGACACAAACGCACGTGCTGGGCTGCGGAGATCGTGCGCAGGGCTGTGAAAGTGTCAACAAATTTAGAATCGCCTCAAGAGTGGGCTGGCGTATCTAGAGTGTGCCGGCCACCTGACGAACGCGCATAACTCCGCACCGTTTGATGCTATTCGCATTAACGTAGATAATCATTCCCAAAGGATGGGTTCTGCTGATTTTTTCAAGTAGGATTAGAAAACTTGTACTTTACTTGAAGTACATTCTCTGAGCACGTACTTGTACTTTACTAAAGTATTTTTTCTGGTGATTTCTGTAGAAAGTAAAATTCCCGACTTTAAATTACATTCCCCAAAATTTGGGAACAAAAAATGGCCTATCCTCATGTAAAAACGCGCTGTCGTCTTTCGAGACGTCATCTGGTCATTTCTCTGAGCGAAGTTTTGGCGGCTATAAGACAGATAAGAATAAGTGCCTTAAAGTGTATTGTGTTAAATAGTTCGTCAGCGAGAGTAAAACAACTACTCCGTGGCGACTTGGCTTTATTCAATATTTGCCGACATTTCCGAAAAAAAAATGGTGCTCCTGGTATTACCCTTCGAACAATGCATACCAGATAAAATAAAGTTAAAAAATACAGTGTGAAAGGGCATCATGAAAGGCTGTGTTAAAAGTATTTGTACTTTACTTCAAAAGTATGTTGTATTTATAGTACTTTACTTCAAGTACGTTGCACCAGGTGTACTTACGATACTTGAAGTACATAACCTCTGATTGACTTTGTACTTTATTTCAAGTACTTTTTAGATGTACTTTACGCAACACTCTTAACAAGAAACACTGCCTGCAAAAAATTAAGCCAAGGCAATGCTAAACCTCAAAGTAGAAATGATACATCCGCAGTACATCATTGACCAGAAAACAGAAAGTACAAAACGATTAATCACACAGAAGCAGAACCAGCAATTAAAGCATTTATGTGAAAACACAAGCCGCTTTATATTTGGCTAGCAGAATTTCGCTAACGAATCAAAACATTTATGTACTTTTCTTGTTACTATAAAAATATAAAAGTAACTTCAAAAGTAATTCGCTACTTTGTTACGGTAGTTAGTAATTTACTCAATTACTTTCCATCTGAGTAATTTCTACTCTACTCAAATTACGTTTGAGGCCAGTCTACTCAGTAACTTAATTACTTTTCTTGAGTGACTTGTACATGTCTGCGTCAGGGCCCAAAGTAGTCATATACACAAATCAGATCAAAGATGTCACTGGCAAAACTGTGAGTTTACGAAAAGCATAGAGCGCGAGTTCTCTTTAAAATCTTTAGAACCGCCTCCCCCCTCCCCCCCCCCCGGGGGGGTCTTACGTTGGCCCTCGACCTTTCCTGTGTCTGATGTCTATCATCCACACTCAAATGAGTTTGATACCATTGGTATGTACGGAAAACAGGAAGCCCTATAGTATATATATATATAGGCCGTAGATTGTTTGGTGTTTATTTATAAAGGAAAGCGCCGAATATTTTTTATATTTATTTATTTTTTCAAATATAGGTTCATTTCGGAGATCTCTTTCCGACGAACGCTAAAACAGTGATTTTCGATAAAAATGGTTTGATGAAAAACTAGGAGTCACAACTCTTTGTTTTTCATCAGACCATTTTCCAGGAAGGGTTTCGATTCGAGGTGTAAGGGGAAGGGTTTCGATAAAAACAGTCCAAAATCTTCAGAAATCAGTGTTTTTCGGTTTTAACCGATTTCGTTTTTCTGACAGCAACAGATTAATGTTTTGTTTTTTTCGTTTTCAACCGATTTTGTATTTTTGACACCGACGGATGTTAATCGGCGTTTTTCAGTTAAAACCGGAATGTCTACGGCCTCGAGATAACCAACCAGCCAGCCGGTTGCCTTCAAAAAGAAGTAAAACGGGATTTGCTGCTACACAGCGCACGCCACCATTGCGCCGCCTGGCGGCCCTATCTGGCGACGGAAAGGAGGTAAAAGGGAAGAAGGTGGGAATCAGGTGGCATTTCAGTCTGAGCAGCTTAGAGGCAAAAGGGGGAAAGGGGCAAGGAGGGGGGGGGTCGGCTGCGTGCGAGGGATATATCCTTTTAATCGGCAAGGCAACGGAGCCGCGCTCGGCGGCGCTGCCATAATTGCTCCAGAGACCGGGTGCCGCGAGGAAGACGGTTAGGGAAAAAGAGGGAGAATGGGGGAAGGGCAGAGGTCTGTGCAGGGAGCGACGTGCGTGGGTGTGCGCTTCCCCTAGGTCTCCGCTAGGGTTGGCCGGGTAATAATAGGGACACCGGTGGCGGCGCCGGGTTTCCCTTCGGAATCTCCCTTTAGGGAAAAGGGCCGGATGAAGGGGAGAGAAGGAAAGGTAGAGGAGGAGATTGAAAACGTCGGTTGAGGGAAAGGAGGGGTTGGGATAGAGGAGGTTGATTGGAGGCTGGCACCGTTTTGAAATGGTGCGTTGGGGAAAAGGGAGAGATGGAAGATCTTGCGGTAAGCTTGCGAAAGCTTGGGGGTAGGAGGAGAAGACGCGGACATCTGTTTGTGCGTTGTGTTTTTGAGGCCTGGTCTCAGAGAGAGGGGTTTCGGGATTCGATGGAGGTCTTTCTCGGACAGTGTCGCGTGCGTCGGGGAGCGTACGTTACAGATGGTGCACTTTCTACAGTGCTATGTAGAAATCTTCTAAATGTCTTAAAGTTTTTGAAAAAAGTTTTCCCTCCGTGGTCCTGGCGACTTGGACTTAGCCAGAGAGGCGGAGGAGGAAACCGATACTGAGTTTCCAGTGAGTTGAGCGAAATTTGTGAGGTGTTTGGTTGCTGACACAAGCTACATGTTCAAAAACTCAAGTAACACGAAGCAGGCACCTTTTCCTACGAAACTTCAGGTCCATCGAAAATGTAGCAATATTCAAAATCTTCAATGCGAAAGGGAAGTCTGTAAAAAATATAGCTGTTTTACAAATGCTTGACATATGACAGTCGTGTATATTTTTTATATTACAGATTTTGGCACCATATATCCTTTTAATTATTTTAAGATTATAGTGCCGCAGTGGCAACTTGTGTTTCAAATGATTTAAAACATGTGACGCTAAAAGTAAAGTGGAAGGTTTGACATGTACTTACTATTAAATATCTTGAAACTTTAAAGTCTACTGGTTTAGCGAAGTGTGCACATTCGAGATTGCTGCTCCACCGTATTCGATTTCGTTCAACATTAAACAGTCAGACTTGTGCTCTTCGGTTTACATAACCAGTGAGCCTCAGGAATTGTACTAGCCAAACTTTGAAGTTGTCCCTGCAGATGGGTAAAATGTCTGGAATCGAGCATGAACATGTTTAACAAACGTCTGTCTGGATGGGGAGCCAGTATGGTGAAGCCCGTCGACGTAGGCGGATGGTAGAGTGCCGAGGGACCCATTGATGGTTTCTGGCGTAATTGAATGCTCTCCACGCCAATGTGGTGGTCCTTGAGCTAATACTTCAACTTCAAGGACCACCACAATGGCGTTAACATGCACCTGCACAATTTGACGTTGAGAGTAACACTTCCGATCAGTGACTTTTCTTGCAATCCTGGCGCATTCAGAGCAGAGAGCATTAATAGGTACCTGGCCGTTTACCATCCCGCTACGTTAACGGAAGGCGCCGCTTGACTAATAAACAGAAAGAAAAACACGCCGAAGACACTTGAGACTGCATCCGTGTACGAATGCGAACGCATTATAGTCCGGCGGCGACATCGCGCTCCCCCACTCCGCAGGCGCGGCGCACCCCGCCGGCTTCACGGCTTCCGTGACAAAGCAGTCTGCGTTGCTGTGCTTTTCTTTGTGTTTTCTTACTGAGGCGTGTCCGCTTTGACCTTGTCGGTGGGTGCTTTTATGTCCCGCCGGCTTCACGGCTTCCGTGACGAAGCACCTGCGTTGCTGTGATTTTTCTTTGCGTGTCATTGCTGAGGCGCGTTCGCTTTGACCTTGAGCGGCGCGTGCTTGGTGACGTATTTTTACTGGCCATCTTTCGGGCACAACGCCGACTCCTCTTCGCGTAATGGGATCATGGTTGTCACAAATGACGAGGTGACGAAACAAAGAATGGCTGAGGAAACTGAAACGTTTAATAAGGCGAACTTGCGCCCAAAACAAGAAGTGAACAGAAGATGACAACCGAGCGTCGCGGGCGTCGAAGTCGGCGTAATAGCAGCAGGATCGAACGCTGGGGCGAGACTGACGGCGGCTCGCCACGCGGAGCCACCCTATGCTACACGCGTTGGCTTCTGGGACAATCGGCGTAAAAGGTTCGGCGGCTAGAACATTTGGACGTCGAACAAGACACAGGGTTCTCGAATTTACCTGAACATTAAGCCGAAAAATAAATAAAAGACGCGTAACTACAAGGAATCGAACCCTGGACATCCGCGCGCAAGTCAAGCACGGCAACCGCTCGGCCACGCACGCGCTTGTTCGCCACAGCGCGTGGTAATATAGAACTTTCGCTTTAAAACACCACCATAGAAGAAAAATACAAAGAATACTGCCCCTCAACGGCCATAGCGATTGTCGTTTTTGAAGAAGAGGTCGAGTGGGCGAGGCTTCGAACCGTTGGGTCTCTTGGTTGGACGTCTTTTTTTAATGGAATGTTTGAGACGCTTTACGCTTCTGAGTCTCCCATTTTTGGGTGCCGTACCCTGGGCTTTAACCTTTAACCAAAGAGATAGGTGACGTACGCTCTTTTTACTTCTTTTATTGATGTAGCTCTACAGTTGGAACGAGCCTAAAATCACTCTGGTGCACGACTATGCTTGCCTGCCATGACCTAAAGAGCTTTGGCATCGAAAGTCATAATTTTTAAACACGGTTGTGAGTTTTCTTAATGAAATATCTGAAGTATGAGCGAACCGCTAGAGCGTATATGCGAGTAGACTCACTCAAAAGCCGACACGTCAGTTAGCGATTAAGTCCCAGTATAAACAAGGAGCAAACAGTCACGGCAAATATGTTTGTCGGAGAATGGGAACCCGGTCTTTTGCCCGGCAGAAGATGATTCTCTAAGTCCGCCTCTAATCTTTGTGTCTCATCATGAAGGGGTCACTTTGGTCAGTGCTGTATATTTACTTACCCGCACTCCTTGACGTAGCACATATGGATTAAACTGTATTGAGTAAGAGAACCCGTGCAGGGGATATAGGTTAAGGAAACGAATTGAACCCGTCGCTTGAGCATATGTAGCATTTCAGTTTGAGTTTGCTAAATCAGGCAGTAAGCAAGAAAAAAATATATATATATATATTGAAAACATTTTTGTATTTGTACTTTTTTAGATGGGTTACAGTATTTAGGCGATTTCTAATGTGGTTCGCCAATAGGTCATTTTCTCTGACCACTTTTTTTTTGTCCGTCGCAGGAAGATAGATTTGTAAGCCAGCTACACTTGACCGGGTCAGGCAGTTTAACTTTCAGAATGAGGTTGAATGAGGTTGAGGTCGTCAATCCTACCCCCAAAACATCGGTCACTGATGCTGGAGTCACTCTTTTTTATAAACAGTAAAACGTTAATTAGTTACTGGCTGTTTTCTTCCGTGATTCATGCTGACTTTCGGGAGCGATAGCGTTTATAAAAATAATTACCCACTCTACGAAAAAAAGAAAGATCCTATTTAGAAGTTTACGCCCCAAGAACACTTTCAGTTCGTGAAGAACGATTTTACCTCAAGCACTATCGCCTCCTGGTGCACTAGAAAGGCAACTGGGCCATGAAGTTTGCATAAAAAAAGGAGATCAAAAGAACTCCTTGTGGTGTTGTTTTACGAAGAACCCTTTAGGCGGTGCTTAAAATAACTTTTATGGAGCAAAATATGGACAAACCGGAGAACCCTTAAAAGTTATTTTCCGACCAGATTTTTTAGAAGGCCAAAGTATATTCGTGTATATTGTAAAAAAAAAGAAATAAGAAATTGGTGTTTTTTTAAGAATATGAGTTGGTTCGTAGTTAGATATGGCGGCTCAGTTTTAAGCATGCGTCTGTATCCGGTCAGCGTTGTAGCATTCTAACTCGTATTGTAAGCCGTAATACAGTCAGCGGCAATACGAGCTGGTCCCGTCTAGTGCTAGCGACAAAAACGGGGTCCCTTTAACACAGAGTCCCTTCGACACGCTGATTATATGAAACCGATTGCCCTATTGTAACACCTGGTAACGTGGGAACTCATTCCAACCTACTGTTTTAGCAGCTTAACCGTATGACCTATGTGTTGCCACGGCCCGAACGCCCCTGGGCCAGCTTATACTGCCTCACCCTGCACATCCATCTCCGTGTGCATACCTCTAGCCCCCCCCCCCAAGCCCATTCCTCGCGGTGAAATAAACAACCGGCTCGCCGATTGTTAGTCGTTTGCTAAAGAAATGATGGTTTTGACGGAGGAGCCCTTTCCTTAGAAAACGCACGAAAACACGGACTGCGAAGCAAGCCGCGGCTCGGTGTATACGATGCGGGAACCTCTGAACCCACTTCCGCATTCAGGCCGTCCTTTAAACTGCAAACAGCGACGAATTGCGCTATGGGCGGCGCTGTTCAAATACTGGTAGCTTGCACGTGACACTCTCAGTCCGTATCGGAGAAAACGGCCCCAGCGTACGCATGCTGCCCATCCTCGGAGACCTCGTGGCCGCCTTCGGCTTCCTTCGCCCCGACGCACCCCGTTCTCAAGACAGACGATTCCTACGAAATAAACCCCGCCAAATATTTACGCATATACGGGCATAGAGTAGATCCATTCCGCTCACAGTTAAGCTGACAGTGCGACGAGAGCTACGATCTCGTTGGAACCAGACGCACGCTGATCTTTCGTCACGTGGTCACGTTCTTCCTGCCCTTACCCAAGCGCCGAAAGGAAGGTCAGGTGATGAAAGGGAGGCGGTATATTGGTTCGGCGAGCGCGTAGCTCCGCCCGGATTGTCAGCTTAGGGATGAACGAAATAGAGCGAGACTACTTTCCAGCGGGGTCGGGAGATGGGCGTTCTCGAGAATATAGGGGAGGGGGTCGCCAACAGATAAGGTTGCATTGCAAGATACGGGTCACGGGAAGATGCGGGTTGTTTGATTTTCGGGCTTCTGTACACGAAGACGACAACACGCGCGGCGCTAGCAGCAAGTCGGCGTGGCCGAGACGACTGCGAGCGGAAGCGCTTGCCATTTCGAAGAAGCTGTTGAAGACGGCAGCGAAAATATTTTATTGACGATTCCTGGACGGTGCGGAGGCCTGACAATAGAGACTTTGAGCGAACCGTATTCCGTACTACCATTACTGTGGGCCCGACTGCGCATGCGTGACTCGTACCGGCGTCACGTGCCTGAAACACTGTACCGTGGTCGCCTTACCCTGCTGATACCGCGTCCCTGTGTTCAACATGGCGTTGTCCTCGCTCCGACACTGCAAGCGTTGACGACACACTTACTGTTTCAGAATGCTGGAGGAGCCATCTAGAAACAATCGTAGCAGCAAATATTGCTGGAGGAGCCATACTTAATGGTAAGAGCTGATTTTATAACGATCCCGGCACGTCGCAGAACGGTGTTGTTTTTGTTTTCTTTCCAGAATATAAAACGAAATGCTTCTGTTGAAGGAGATTGAGATTGAAAGGAGTCAACGAAAAGTTGACTCCTTTAATCTCCAGTTGTACCAGGTCAATAAACGTCTTTTCACTCACTCACTCATGCTTCCGATGGCATTGCGGCTTCCTCGATGGCTCTTCTGTTTAAAGCATTTTACTGTCAGTGCTCTGATCATGCGCTCATTGTCTTTCACCGCGCTTTGGCTGCGTCGTAGCTGCGTCGAGCACTCTTCTGCTTTCAAGACGAGAAAGCTCGTGCTGGAGGCGGAGCTTTGTATGCGCTCTTCTCCTGTCACCGCGATTATTAGCAACGTGCGCGACGGAAAGCGTCGCTGCTCATCGGCCCTTCCACGATTGGTCGAACGCTCACTGCGACGTCTTTAGTAGGATGCGTTCTGCTGCTCATCAGACGAGAAATGAGAGCAAATTCATACTTAGGAACGCGATGACCAGGCTTCCACCGCACTTTTTACGCACCATCGAACTTATCGCTCGCTCCTAATGAATCTCGTGTCGTGATGTCAGGGATGGGAACCATAAGAGGGCGACCAACGAAACATCTCGTCCATCTCGTCGCCTATAGCTGTCTCGTTTTGTGCGCCATATAGATAGAACAAGGCGCGTTATCATATATAGTTATTATAACACCTACAAATATAGACATATATATATATATATATATATATATATATATATATTTAATCTGCTTCAATGCTTAGAGTGATGACGTAACACAACACTTGCCATTATTTTGACAACAGGGGTCAAGATACCCGTGTTAGGTAGAGTTGGGTCTTTTTTTTTAAAGTTCGTACAATGTACCACACGGCATAATATGGGAGGTTAATCAAAGATGAAAAAGAGGAGCAGTCCAGTGTCGCGCAGGAACTGCAGGAGCGACTTGCAGTATTGGTCATCATTCATCCACTGGGTGTAGTTATCGTGTGGGTGACCCTTTGGTCCGGCCTCGCTGAATATCGTCTCACAGATGGTATTGGTCCCGGAGCAGAGCCACAGCAGATGACGAGCATCCGTTGTAGCCACAGGGGCCGGACACTTAGGGCAGGTTCCCGGGTCGGCAGGTGTGTGTCTCCAAGTCCAGGTGACGGAAGGTGTTAGGGCCGCCCCAGCTCGAAGCCTTCGGAGAGAAACTTACTCCACCCGGGAAAGGTTACGGGGAGCGGAGCAGACACACGGGAATTAAAGCGCGTGTGTCCCGTCGGAGGAGGGTTTTCTGGGCTATGAGGTCGGACCGGGGATCAGAATGGAGGGAAGAGGGTGAGAAGTCAAGTGAGGGCTTAGTGTGGTGGGCATAGTGGTCAGCCAAGCGGTTGGAAAGGTCCTGGTTATGCCCCTGCACCCACTGGACTTTTATTAATGTTGATGGTTGACTTCGCTGTTGTATGTGTATCTGCTGACATTGGGTTGAGTTGGGTCTGACCGCGGTTAGTGGCCGCAAACTATACGCAAACAAGTCTAGAAGCCTGTTTGTATAGGCGAGACGCCGCAGAGTCATACAGAAAGCCTCGATGCCCGGCACCCTCACTTCCTGCGAGCAGATTTCCTCGGCGGGCATCTTCAAACGATGCAAAAGTAGTTCGTCCAGGTCGTACTTCTCGAAGCGGAAAAGTCCTTTGAACGTTTCGTCTTGCGTTCTGGTGATGTTCAATAGATCACTGTCGCTGACCGACCGTCTTGCCTCCTCTTATGAGTGTAAGAAATGCAGTTCCTCAAAATTTCGCCACGACAGCACGTCAAGCAGTAGTGGGTCGCGTATAACACGCTGTTAGTCATCGCCGATTTTCAGCACTTGAAGTGGGCAGTACGAAGACCGAGCACGAGAAAAAGGTAAGAAAAGGACTTGGCTGTTGTGTTGGCCACGGTGTTTGCCTCCGTGAACACGACACCGGTGCTCGCCACTCGGGGGCAGCTTTTGACGGTACATTAGAAGAAATAAAGAGGGCACGTGCATAGATTTGATCGATGTTTGATTAGTGCCCAGGCTGCGCGAGCACAAGTAGGCTCATAGCTTTGACCGCAATGCCAAGAAACGCTGTCCCTGAGTACCAGGAACCGGTTTCTGCCGATCCTTAGTTTTGTCTCCCCTTTTGTCCCTGTCTTAAGCACCATCATGTCGTCAAATTCCCAGTACCAACTAGCCCAACAATCTGCATTGATTAGTTTTGTCGTTATTCCACTTTATTGCGCCACCATTTTTATAAATTATAGATTACCGTTAACTTTTGTCACCAGGGTATGCTCCAGTCGAGTTGCGGTACCACGGTACGAGTCCCTGGTATGCTAAAATCACATTTTGATTTTAGCATACTGGATTTTAGCATATCTTGATAATTCTGATTAATCATTATTATCGAGACAAGCTTAGATTTTGTATTTCATTGTCGTCACAATAATTTCATTTGCTCATCGCTATATGTCTGAGTTTTTCCTTATCCTTATCTCCAGTAGACAAGCCTGCTAGCACAAACGTCCAGGATAATCTCTCTTGCTTCGTGTCATGCGGTTTTCTCAAGGCTGGTACAGACATCTGCGTCTGAGCGTGACGTACTGCGTTATGACTCCTCGCGCTCCATTACGACGCTTCGCGCTGACCTCGGTTGCCATGGCAACCTTCTCGTCGTATGCAGACATAAACGGTCTTTACGCAGTGATTCATACTAAAACGCAAAAGTTTAAACCAGATTTCAATCAGTGCACGCGAACAGCACGAACACAACAAAAACCATACTGTCATTATCTCACTCTCGCTGTTGTAACCCGTAACCGAACAAGCATGTCTAAGTCCAGCGTCGTCGGACAATGGACCAAGGACGGAGTTTACTCGCAGCTTTTAAGTTCCACGGTTCCCTGGATTCAGCGTAGAGCGGAATCGACGTTTGCATCAACGCCATTCTAACGATGCCGCTGCTTGCTTCGCTCTCAGTGCAATCCGTCGGGCGTGACGCCTTTCTTCGAGATCGTCTGCTCGCGCACGCTTCGTCGCCATGCATCGCCCCTTTTGAGGATGTCGCGTAGGCCTCGCTTGCTTCTTGCTTTTCTTTATAGTGCCCTGCTCGCTGTGTGCACTTATATACACTTCGTCACACTTGTATAGTAGACCTTGCATATATAATCACGCCAGTCATTGTAGTCACAGGTCGGTTATTGTAAACAATTGAGGAGTGGACCAATTCGTTTGGTGCCAGGAAAGTGCTCCTGTTTCATTGAGTCGCGATGCTTGTATACTCGACGCGGACAATTGTAATTCCCCAAAAGAAGCATATCATAATGATACCTGGAGGATACTAAAATATATGCATATAACATTATTTTAACATAAAATTATACTTAACAAATAAATGTTTCCTTTTGTTTTTTTTTAGTTTGTGATGGAAGAGTTTAGAGTTTAAAGCCAAGGAAAGTGGCATAACAATGTTGAGCCAGAATGCGATACACGAGGGGATTTGATTGTAATAGTTTAGGGAAAACATGCATCAGATATTTAAACAAATAATGTTAGGATGAAGTCACATCATTAATGATCTGTTTTAATTTTCTAATGTATAAAATGGTTATAGCCTGACTCCACTAAAAAGACAATGGTATGAACACTGCTGACAGACATGTCGAAACTAATGTGAGCAATCATAGTTTCTGGTTGGCCATCCAGTTGCGGACAAAAAATCGGAGTGCATTGAACTAGTGGGACCAGGCCTTCAGTGCGTTCTTGTATCCTATATGTGGCTTGTACATGAAGTCTTTGCGCCACGATGGTGGTAACTCCTACCTGCTTACACCGACGAGAACAAATTTGGCCGTGTGAAGTGTATACTGCAATAGGTACGCAGCCAGCAACGATGGCGGCTGGCAACGACGCTAATGCAAGCCATATATACCTACTTGGAATCATTTGGCTGGGACATCGGGATTCCTCCCGTGACATTCATCCTGGCGAGGCGGTGGAAACCGAAGCTACGGTGACGTTGTCAAAAACTCCCTTTTTACAGATAATGTAAAAAAAAAAAACAAAAACCCGGCAATTACGTGTTTGGGCTGTGTAGCGCTTTGAGGGTTACTGAAGTCAATAGAGAAGAGGTTTTGTTTATGAATAGAAAAATAAGACATACAGCTTATTGTTATAATTGCCCTAATTTGTGCTAATGGGAGTTTGAAGCAGCATTAACTGGTATGGTGAAACACCAAAGAACATGCTGGCGAGTAGGTGAACTTACAATGAGTGGAAAACACACATACAGATCTCAAAGTCTGTTCGTTGTCCACTCTTTTGTTCTTAATTTTCGAGTTTTTTTAAAGATGTTGGCATGGTGACTCGAAGCACTCGCACACCTAACCCGATAGGAAAAACGACTCTTGCCATATTCGCATTAGCAGATGTAGTAACACCCTTTAGAACGGCGGGAAAACCTCAGCTAAGAATCAAGTATCTCGCGCCTACTAAAACTGTATAGAGGCAAAAACGCCAAGCGAAACAGTATGCCCTAATCCTGAAACCAGTGGTTGTAGCTGTGGACAAAAGACAACGAATGATGACACACATTTTTTTTTTTACAATATTAAATGTTTTGCATACAAGATTCCCATATTATTGCGGACCTCGGAGTATTCCGCCTGTGGTAACACTCTACATATATTCACGTTTTGATTTTGGCTGTTTTCGTTCTTGTATTCTCGTGTTTCTTTTTTTTTTCTTTCATTCTAGTCTTGCGAGTTCGAAGACGCTCTCTTTCCGGCCTTCTTAGGAGTTAACGGGCCGTGGCGTTCTTGTAGAGGGGCGAGCAAGACGCTCTGCGTGCCGCGAGCTTTTATTTCCAATTGCGTTATGCGTAGTATCTTTTTTTTTTTGTGATACTAATTTTCTCGTTCCGTTTCGCCCGGTCTTTCTCCCTCAAGCCCCACAAAGGATATAATTTTTGTTGGGAAGGGAAGAAGGGACCGTCACTGTTGTCGGCCTTCCCCAATTGGACCAACGCTCGCTCTGACGTCTTCAGTATGATAAATTCTAATTTCAATAACAGAAATAAGAGGAACGTCAGACCGGGGGGAGATGAACTTTGACGTTGTTGGTATTAACTGGCGGCCATATATGAGTGCATGGCTGCTCGCGCGCGCTAATGGTGATCTTCTACAGTGCTTTTGCAACGTGCATCCCCCTCTATCAAGATTGCCATCGTTTTGAGCATGCCCAGTGAGCAGAGCACTCAAGTATGGCGTCCGGTCTTCGCAGGAGCTGTGCATCGGCGCCGCCATCACCGACCTTCAGTTTTGTTTCCTCTATTTTGATCGCTTCGCTCCTTTATTACCACATCAGGACAGGTTATTGCCGTTTTAGATTCGACTGTGTCCTTTTCTCCCAGCATTGGCCTTTGTAAAGACTCGTCAACGCCCGCTTCAGTGGCTTGGTATCTCGGTAAGGCAAGAGAAGGTCAGTAATTCGCAACTTTCACGTCCTATAGAGCTCGCGCTAGTTCCTATCAAAATGGCTGCCATCTGGACGACCATCGTAGAACAGTAGTAAGAGGTCGGTCTGCGACGCGTAAGTAATTTTAACTCTGTAAGATACGAGCGATATAAGAGCCGCACGTGATTTTTCTATGTCAGGAAGGGGTACGTATAAGCATCTTCATTTGGAAGCCAATCATCCAGGAGCTAGGGAGTGCGATTTTCACAGCGCGGTACCACCACCATGGCTGAAAGTTTCGAATCTCGGCTGTAATCTGGCGCATGTCAATGCCTCTATAGGCGCTTTCAGGAAGCTGTGCATGGGCGCCGCCATAACCAACCTTCAGTTTCTGTTTCCTCTTATTCCATTCGATTTACCTCATAATTGGCACACTAGGACAGGTTATTGCCATTTTGACATCTACCGGGTCCTTATCCCCAACATTGGCCTTTGTGGAGGCTCGCCAACGCCCGCTTCAGTAGTTCGGCATCTCGGTAAAATAAAAGAAGTTCGGAAATGGCGGCACAATCTGGCGCGTGTTTAAAGCGTCTAAACTCCATGCCACAAACGCCTGCAGTGCAGATTAAGGCATGGGCACGAGCCCGTGGCTTTGGAAAGTGCCTCCTATGCACGAGTTCTTGTGGAAACGAAGGCATTCTGCTGAGCCTGGCCTCATGCGCCTGTACCCTTGCCTTTCCTGCAGACATTTGTGAGACGGAGTATAGAAGCTTCCATCGTTCTGTTTACGAATACCATAAAAATTGTCTCTAGATATCGATAATCTTGATCGTTACGTCACAGATAGTAGCCGTAGGAGGGAGTCACCGAAACACCTCGTCGCCAATATGGGTACTATATAAAAAAAATATATATATAAAACACTACTTTAAAAAAATTAGTTCTAGTTTGTAATGCACTTATTTCAACTAGAACATATAATATAGATACTGCCCATTTACGCCTAACCACCTGTTAAGTGTGACCGAAGTCAGACTTAGCTTCGGTTATGTGCTTCCGACGGCCATCCTAAACCCGAGTTACCTTGAGCGTAGTTATCAGTTGTTTCCAACACATGGGTGCCCTGTAGAAACTCCGGGCACACTTAAAACCGACCAACGGACCCATTTTCAGCAAGGTAGGAAAATGCCCGTCCGACCCTCCACTTTTCACCCTCTCCCAAAAGTCACGTGACGGCAGGGGCTTCTTTGTGTCGGCTTTTCCTGTAGGGATTATCCTCAAAAAGCGCGAAATGAGCGGCTAGCTGCGAGCGCCAAAACGACCTTGAGACGTCCAAATGTCTTCCCTCGTGGACGCGGGTGCGCTCAAGACCGAGGAAGCCAGCGCGACCGAACGCTTTTTCCCATGAGCTGCAGGCCCGACGCCGCTCGGTCGGTGGAAATCGAGGGGCGGTGGTATGTAGGGGTCGTTCCAGCAGCCGCTCTCCGCGCGGCTGCTGCTGAAACCATTCCCGTGTCTGCACAAGGATTGGCTTGCGCAAGAAAGGGTTCAGGTCGTCGATAATAGACAGTTTTAGTATAGCGTTGCTGGCTCTTACGTACGCAATACGCAATAGTATAGCGCACGCTAAAAATGACCTGCTCGGACCGAATTTAGTTGTGCGTTACGTTTTCGAGTGAACACCGCGCATGATCTTGGTTAAATTTACTGAGCCGTAGAATTCCGCGTGCTTATAGCGCAACCATGCTCCTGGAAAGATATATTGAAAATGAAAACGTGTCCAATCATTTTATTTCAAATTAAACCAAGCCGCAGCTGCCTCGTCAAGCGCGCTTTTCTGTGGGGTACAGAGGCTACGAGTACGATTGCGTAGCCAAATTCGACCACGGAGCCTCCGTCAGTCGTCCCGTGGAAACGGCAGCTTTTATCAATGCTATCGCGGAATGAAATTCATGATCTACTGATGTCCAGTGCATAGCGAGAACTTCGGCGATATCTTTTAGAGTCGTTCGTCCGTCGGCGACGAACTGTGCGAATAGGCTTAGCGTTGAGCAGATCGCAGCGTTGACGCACATTCCGAGCGGCGAACATTTTCATTGTGCACTCCTTAGAGCTGCACGGCGATCTGATTCGACCGCCGTAGGTCCCGGAAAGAATTGACGAGCTGAACACCACGCAATTTCACGTAACACAGAACTTCGAAAACACCACGTCGCTCTTGCTGCGCCAGTCGAGGTAACCGCCATCTTGAAACTGGCGCTCTCGTTGGGTCCGAGATCTCTCGAGAGCGTCCCGCAGAGCCCGCTAGCACCGCCCGCCACGCAAAATCCCCAGCGTTGCGTGCGTACGCAATACGCTAGCTCTTCTATTGCGTTCTGCGCACGCGCACTCCCGACCCGCAATTTTATTGCGTACGCAAGGCTTTAGCGTACGATCCACTAAAACTGTCTAAT
>JAZHYW010053631.1:0-16395 GCA_037355805.1 Ixodes ricinus
GGTAGGAGAGAATAACCGAAAGAAAAGACAATTTTTTGTATGACCGGTCACTAGAGCCACTAAAAAGCAGGCAGGCATATGCGAAAGACAAAGATCAAGTAAGACAACGCCGAGTAGGCTCTCCTTCGCCTTCTATCGTGCTTTTCTTTTTCTCCGGGCAGGAGAAAGCCCTTCGTGTTTATTTGTTTTTGTCTTTTACATCGTTTCACTCTTTTTCAACTTCTTCGACATCTCCCGCCACCTGCATAGACATCTCAAACGCGGGTCCGTGCCCCTCGATTCGCGGGTTCACAACTTGCGTAACAGACGATGTAGCTGGCTTGAGGGTGTCGAATTCTCTTGTCTTTGATGTGCGCTACTGTACTCTAGCACGTTCTTAAGGCACGCCTGAATTTAGCATCCGGCGCGAGGCTAAGGGCGTCGTCTTCGAGGGTACGGACGATACTTCTTTTGGTTTACTTGTCTGGGCATGATGAGTCGAGTCCACTCCTCGCTTTACAGTCAACTGTTAACATACAAGGGGGGGGGGGGGGGGAGGGGGTACTCCGTCTAAGAGTAAGGGTGCCGACAGAAAGGGAGAGAGAGAACGCGTAAAAGTGGTGTGATCCTTCTACTGTTTTGTGAGGCCGATGGCCACCGCTTCTCTCTCGCTCTCCATGCCGTCCCCTCCCTGGCCTCCCCGAATATTGGTGTGAAAGTGAGGTGTAGGCCCGTTTGTCATGTGCGCATTCGTCATAAGCCAACTGGTAATAGGCCCGTTTGTCACAGTGGAACATTCATCATAGGGGAATTTGTCACTAGGAAAGTGTGTCACTGTGCGAACCGGATATTCGAATTTGCCTAACCTATATTCACTTGGCTTTGCATGTCATAAAATTAGTACGTTATATTTAATTTTTACTGAAGAGAGGAACATTCAAATAAGTCATCGTTGTACTTAAAGACAACATTTCGTAATTTCGCTCAATAAACCATTGAGCGAAATAAAAACAAATTGAAAAGCGATATTCCGAGCTGCCGCCCTCAATGTTTCAAGACGATTGCGACCATCGTAGCGGCTCACAATGATCTGAAGACGCCTGTTGCAGTCGGCGTGCTTCCTGGACACTCCTCGAAGATGTCGTGCCGCCCTCTGCTTGAGCCAGCTTCATCTCTGTCAAGGGCTGCTCTCTCTTGATGCAGCCCAGGAACGCCCAGACATTGGGACAACTGCAACCCACATTGCTCTGCCATAAAAATAAAAAAATAACAAACACAATCGCGGATAAAGCTATTTGAGTGGGCACCGTACTGAAATTTTGAGCCACAAATGCAAAAATGTTCTACAGAAAACTTCAAGTTCTCAGAGGATTAGGTCAGTTCTTACCTGCAGTCCCCGGCGCCACGCTTCGATGCTGTTGTTCGTCCTTGGCATTTCTGCTAGTGTTGATTCTCTGACTGACCAAACCAGAGGAGGGAAGGTGGCCGACGACAAACCGTTTCGACGGGGTCTCCCGATATACACGTCCTCGAAGTAGTCCGCCACGAGTGAGGCATCGTAGGGAAAACCTCGAGAAGGTCCTGGAAGGCCCCGGGAATGTCGGCGATTGGCAAGAAGGCCAATGGAAGCATTCTCATCTGAAAATCCACAAAAGATAACAGTAACCAATTGGCTTAACTAAAGACAGCAATAAGACATAAATAGAATGCCGCAGGCCAGAACAGCAAACTCTTCATCTGAAATGTAGCGACACTGGTGACCACTGGAGCACACCTTGCTGTACACCGACTGGGATAAGTGCAAAAACATCCCGGTATCCTAGCGCCGGGAATCATGAAGCTTGTATCGCGTTGATGGCCGCTCTCGAAGTCCGTGTAAGCCACCTCAAGGCAGTTGTCTCCCATGTGACTCAGCACGAAGTCGAAAAACCTTAAAAAGAGCAAAAATATTTCAAGTGTTTGAACACGTATCCAATAATTTGGCCACCGAGCGTTTCGTTTTATCCGTTTATCAGAGCTCTGAATGCTTACCCTCTGTAGGTAGCTCCAAATTTGTTGGGCGGCAAGCCGTAAACCATTGGCACTACCACGCCATTGACTGTTGCATGTGCACCATGTACAGTTGGTAAAACTGTACCGGAATAACTTTAAAGGTCCCGTCCGCGAACCGCGTAGTCGCTTGAGCCAGACAGCCTGCTGCACTCGGTAGCAAAGCTGAAGATTTTTTCGCTGTCGCCCTCTCCGCTGTCGTGGAGGAGAAAGGAATCTCCTTGGCTGTGGTTTGCATGCAGGTACAACAGTCATTATCATTATAATATGTCGCGCACTGTGATTTTGCGCACGCAATACCTTACCTTAAACTCTGTAAGCATTGGTATGTCGGCTGTGCAAGATGCGGTATGCTGTACTCGAAATTCGACCGCTGTCTTTGCTTACGGATTGTGCGCCGGAAGTGTTGACGGTGAAGGGAATCGGCGATGCAGTGCCGTCACTGACAGAGGCAGCCGCATCCGGAAGTATTTGGTGCGGTGCTAGACGGCCTTCCACTGGAATAAAGGACGTTAGTGAACTTGTTCTGGGAATATGCGAGCAGGAACAGATTTGGTACATACCAGCCTTTTCCTTCATCTGGTGATGAACCCGGAAGCGTTTATCTCGGTAGGGTCACCGGCATGCAGTCTTGGGTAGTAACGCGTTACTAGTAACGCGTTACTGTAACTTCGTTACTTTTTTGGTAACTTGTAACTGTAACGAGTTACTTTTTAAAAATGTAACTTGTAACTGTAGTTCTATTACTTTTTCTGAGGTAACGATGAAAGTAACGACGTTACTTTTGTCGTTACTTTCCAGTTTTTTTTTATGAATAATATATCATTGAACGAGTACAATATAGCTATTCCTTGCACTTTCCAAATTGTGTTTTCCGACATTTTGAGTGTCAAGTTGGCCTTGCACAAACTTGTGAATACGTTTTTTCTCGCGAGTCACGACCCGAATATAGCCACGTGTAGATTTGATGAAAAAAAATCTAGTTATCTTTACGCACGCGCTTGTACTTTGTGACTGAACACTTACATCTTAGTATCTTAATATCTCTAGCTAGTTCTTTTTTTTCTGCGCAAACGCTTTTTAATCGGGTGAATCAACCGTGAATCAACAATACACGCGGAGGGCACTGCGCATGTTTCGTATTTTGATTAGCGCCACTACTACGCAATGCGCATGTTTCGTATCTTGATTTGCGCCACTACCGGCGTGGTGTCAACAGTCGAGGCAAAATTTACTGCTGTTTGCGCGGGGTTTGTTTCTGGCTTGCCGGGTACGAACTGAAATATGTCCAGCGACTCTATGAACCCAGCGCAACCGTCAACGAGCCAGCAATGTGCTAGTGCTACCAAGGATAGGGCATTTGTATTGGGTCCGCGTTTGCCCCCGTGCAATTCCTTCCAGCGCGCCAGTTGAGCGCCTGTTCAGCAAGGGCAGGGACGTGTTCGCCATCAAACGAGGGAAACTTTCAGACACTAATTTCGAGAAGCAACTGCTGCTAAGTTACAATATGAAGTAAAAAGCGCACTTTTTAATTTTATGCAACAAAACTTGGTGAGAGGCGTTTTCTAGTTTTTCCTAAATTTTTTGTGTTATAGAAAAGTAACTGAAAAGTAACGTCGTTACTTTTTAAAAGTAACTGTAACTGTAACGAGTTACTATTTTGTTGCGGTAACTGTAACGGTAACTTCGCTACTTTTTTCTGAAAGTAACTGTAACTGTAACGAATTACTTTTTAAAAGTAACTTACCCAAGACCGCCGGCATGCGTATGGTCACTGGAATAAGAGATTACACAAGTCTTGGAGTGATCGGTGACTATTTTAGTTTTACAAACTCCTCTTCGCCGGCAGGCCCAATACAACGTAGCTCCTTTCACCTCAATGCAAGTGTAGGAATGTCCTTCGTGAAGAAGCATATCGCCACCTCTCTTGGCAGTGACTACCTCCATTTAGAAATCGAGAGTGAGATGGGAAGCAAAAGAGATCCTCTTTTTTATAATCCGGGAGCAACCGGCATGGTAAGCCCTGAAACAGGACACACAAGAACAACAGCAGAAAAAAAAAGATTTGGGTAGTGGGTTTTTGTTAGTAAGGTGACCCATGCAGGCTAAAGGCTGCATGTTGCCTATCTTGGGGTCATTGGGACATGCTTTTGTTCCCGTTCGTACAGTAGTCAACCTCAATGACCTTGCAACGGATTTGGTTGGGTGACCCCCTTTCGTAACTTTCTTAAAAAAGAACAAAATAGAAAAAACGTTTAATGACCTTGGGGTCATTCTGGGACGAACTGCCAGCCTGACGAATCATCCTATGACAAATGTTCTGCTGTGACGAACGGGCCTGCTACCAGTTGCCCTATGACGAATCGACATGTGACGAATGGGCCGTGTCCCGAAAGGGGTAACCAATGAACGATCGATAACCCGTAACCGCCACTTTTTCTTTTTGACTGTTCGAGCTTTCGGTCATGGAGTGTCCGTCGTCTCCGTCACCATCTCTTAATGAGATGTTTGAAAATCGGAGCATTAGGGAGAACGGAAACCTAGAGTTTCAGTGAATACTTTGCTTGCCAAAAAACACACATTGTCATCAACAAGATCAACAAACTCTAATCTACGGAAACACACCAAGGAAAGCTGGGACACCTCCATTCTGCATTTGCTATACATAGGGTTCGGAGTTTTCGGTTTAAACCGATAAAAGTACGCCGAATCCATTTTCGGAAATTCGGTTTTAACCGAAAAAAGTCTGTTTGTAGGTTCGGCGTTTTCGGTTTAAACCGATAAATGCACGCCTCATCCGTTTTCTAAAATTCGGTTTTAACGGAAAAAGGTTAGTTTTTAGGTGCCGCGTCGAGTTGGGTGGGGGAAGACGGGGAGGGAGAGAGAGGGCTTTGCAAGGTTCGACATTGTATGACGTCTTCGCGATTGCCCTCTTCCAAGGTTCAACATGCAACAAATAAGGTCTTGGATTGGCCTTCGCAGGACATCTGTGTCCTTTCTGTGATCGGGCTAGTGTGTCAAATTCCCGGTCCTAAAAAAAAAGTTCGGATGATGGGCTAGTATAAGGTTTTTCGCTTCATACACTTCAGAGGACATCGAGGAATGCCGTTAATACCTTTCTCAACATCCTCTCTCAAACTTCACTGTAATTAAAAACATAAGTACAATGGATGTTTTTTTTCCATTTCGCTGGTTTCTGTACGGTCATCACCTCAGACGGTCACGTCGTCAGAATGGGAGGGATAAAGAAGCGCGCTGAAGTTTATGCCCGCGAATTCCACGATTTTGAGGTGCGTCCTGACGGAAGTTGTAGCGAAGACCACGTATGTATAGGTGCCGTTATTCTTTGAGTGATCACAAATATCACAGCTACAAGGATCATCTGATCCGGTGTCCGATCGTGTTTCTTTTCTATTCACCGAATTAAGCCGGTAAACTATTCGGAGAAGAAATATACACCGAAAAAAAACGAAATCTATATTTTAAAATTAGCACCGAAAAAGTACGCCCAATTTTGCAAAAACATAAAAACCGAAAACGCGGAACAGCTTATACATTGTAATGTTAGAACCAATTTTTTTTTTTTGTGAATAACAGGTGATACACACTCGAGTCAAAAGGGAGCTTTGGGTGATCGCTTCTTTCGCTCCAAATCTCGTAGCGGAGGTAGACGCTGCTACTGAGGCATGCGCACCGCTAGCTTTGTCTGCACAATTCCAGGGATCATTTCCGGAGGCCGTAAGCTAGCGGGATGGCGGGTGAGGTTCCAGCTTTCGGTGCCTTGTCAGCTTACAGGTGAACTGAGTGCACCTACACTCTTCCTCTTAAATACAACATTTTATTTTCTCAAGGACTACCATCATACGGGTGTATAAAAAATAAAAAAGTAGTGTTGCAAAAATGTTTTTGAAAAAATATCAAAATTGTTTTTATTGCTTTCTGGATAAGTGTACGTAAATATTAACGTGGAAGTAATTTGTAACGTAACGAGTTAAGTAATCCGTTACTTTTCAGCGAAAGTAATTCTTAACGGAAATTAATTTAATTCGTACGGTAACCCATGATATTTGAGGCTCGGTAATTTGTAATTGTAATTCGTTACATTCTTTCAAGTAACGAGCACAAGTCTGGCTATTAGTAAAATCCCAATCTAAAATCATTTATCCCAGCCCAAACTTCGTTTCATAGGCCCTTTAAAGGGTGAACGGAAACAGAAAATTGAAACATTAAAATTTCGTTCGCAAATAAGTCAAGCATGACGGATAAAAACCGTAAATGATAATCGCCCATTTATATTTTGAACGACTGGCTATTTTTCGTTCCAAACGGTGCACTCGAGCAAGCTCTCGACGAGAAGCGAAAGGTGGGCGCGATGCGTCATGGGATATCCGGCGCAAGCAAAAACAGCAACAAAAAAAACCCCGCATTCGTGACGTAGCAAGGCTGGCGTGATTATGAGCCTTGACGTTGGTGGCGTTGTCAGCGTAGTTTGTCACAGCACGTAGCTTCCACAGCACTGTCAGCTTAGGGGTGAACGGAGGGAAAAAGCAACTTTTGTCCACATTTTGAGCGACGGGGCAATCTTCTAGGGGAGAATGGACGTGTTAGGGTACTGAAGCGAGGGTTTGGTACAATGCGCGATTTGTAAGTTGAGGAAAGCTATGAAGGGAAAATGTAGCATTCCAAAGAGCGGCGCTGCTCCGATGGAACTTGCTACGTCATGACTACGTAGCAAATTCCCCAACGTTGCTAGGTTACCTCGCAAATAGGCTACACATGCATCCACCAGCTGCAGGTGCACATTGAAAGATCGTTTAATTACCTTTTAAATTAGTTTTCTTTGTTTCTCGTATGACGGCCTTGTCACATTGGTTGCAAAAAACCTTCGGCAGACCTGTTCGAAGCATGTATAAAGCGAACATGCATGCAACATGCTTGGGCCGTGTCCCCTGATACTTTTGTCGACATGTCTGCAGAATGTGTATTTTGTAAATGCATAAGCACTGTCGGGGCGACAGTGCTCAGTGGTGAAAGTGACACGAAGCGCATCCAGTGCGCAGCACAACTGGTCCGTTTAGCCGGGGCGGCTAAAGACCGGACAAATTGTGCTTTGTCATTGGATGCCCCCTTCGTGTGCACTTTCACCAGAAATAAACGTCACCCGAATTTCACCAACTGATTTAAAAGAGTCTATACCCAGCCAAAATCTTTTACTAATCGCTCTTCATATATTCCATTTCCACCACTGAGGTCACGGGAATACACGCAACTGAAGAGCTAAGATTGAAGAGAGGGTCCCTCTGAATTTAGTTGAGAAAACATCTTTAGTTTAATGCCATGCATGGCTGCTCTTGCTTTAAAACATCCGCAGCGGCAAACACACACACACGCACAAACACACACAAACACGCACGCACACACGCACATACACACGCACGCACACACGCACACACGCACACACAGTTGCGCTCTGAGAGCGGCCAACGGCCGTTTTACAATGCGGCGCTGGGTTGAGTTGAGTTGAGAAAACGTCTTTATTTAATGCCAGACATGGCTGCTCTTGCTTTAAAGCATCCGCAGCGGCAAAAAAGACATAATAAAACATACACAAACAGCCGCGCCTGAGAGCGGCCGACGGCCGTTTCACCATGGGGCGCTGCAAAACGTCGCCAAACGCTCCAAACCGCGACCGTGCGATGGGATTATTGAAGGGAGTTCGCAGTCACCGATGGCCATCGGGGCAAGAGCCCCGCTGGTCCGCCGTCCGCGTAGAAGAAGCTGCAGAGCTGATTCCACAGGAGCCGCACTGTAGGCGGCGGCTTGTCTTGTGGGATCACCCAGTCCTCAAAGGTGTTAGGTTGGTCTGCTACCGGGATGTCAGCCAAGGCCTCGAAGCGAGCCGCAGCGTGCTCGGGGCACTCCCAGATAACGTGCTGCGTCGTCGCAAGGGTGTTGCATGCTGTACAGTAGCCCTGCTGCGGGTCATCTTGAAATATGCGGTTGCGCAGGGCCGGCAGCATAAGGGTGTTCGTGGCGGTACGGCGGACGAGAGTCTGGGCCCTGCGGCTCACTCCTGCTGGCATAGGGGGTATCATTCTGTTGTGCCTGTTGAAAAGGGAGGCCGCAGTCCTCAGGTTGCGGAGTATTTTCTTTCGCTCCAGCTTGGCGAGCGCGGCTCTTTCAGTGAGGTCCGGCTGACTGTCGTCGGGTTGCGAAGAATCGAAATGGGGCCCGCTGTAGATGGTGGGTACGATTGGCGCGGAAGGTTTGCTCAGTGCTGCACGCGCCTCGTTATGGGCCCATTCGTTTCCCCGAATACCCGAGTGGGCGGGTACCCAGGCGACACGGAGTTGAGTGTGGTGGTTGGTATGCAGGCGGGACGCGATGCCGTAGATTTTGTGCACGCGGTCGCTGGTCGACTTGGATGCGTGGCGGCACTCCGAGTAGGCCACTTGCGAGTCTGTGTAGATGGTGATGTTTGTGGTTGATGTTTCTGAGTGGTTGTGTTCAGCATGATGGGCGGCTTGTACAATGGCTTCTAACTCGGCGCCCTTAATGCCCACTCCTGTGGGGAGCCGCTGGGACCACACATCAGGGTGGGTAATGTTAACCCACGCAGCCGACGTTGGGGGTGCTCCCTGGGCAGGAACGAGGCCGCTAGCAGCGTCCGTGTAGTAAACGACGTGTCGTCGTGGGTCCAGGGCGGCAACGTGCCGCTCGTGCGCCCTGGCATGATATGCTCGTCGCTCTGGATGGTCGGCGTCCATGCGTCGTGGTAAGGGAGCGTCAGCTGTTAAGGTGACGTGCCTTTCCCAGGGTGGTGGTGGCAGCGGCGGAGGTTTTGGTGCGGACGATGGTAGGCGCCCGATCTCTTGGAGAATGGCCTGGCCTGCCTTGGTACCCAACAACCGAGTGAGCTGTGCAGACATGAGTTGTTCAGCTACATCCTCGAGCTTGTTGAGATTTCCATGAGCGTATAGGTCCGGTAGCCAGGTGTGCTTGGGAAGGCCTGTGATAAGCCGTATCGCTTCCTTGTTAAGGTTCTCGACGGTGTCGCGTTGGCGCTGTGTCAGGTAGTAGTAGTTGTAGCCGTAGAGCACCTTTGAGGAGAAGAGGGCCTGGACGAGCTGTCTGGTCTCTTTTTCGCCTGTGCCCCACTTGCGGTTCGTGACTCGTCGTATCAAGTGAATGATTTGGGTGCCTTCTTTCTTGACCCTACTTAGCCATGTCCCGGCTCTGCCGTCCTCGTCTATGAATAGTCCGAGAATGCGCACAGTTCGCTCTCGCCTGATAGTGGTGTTGTTTAGTGTCAAGTTGTAAAGGCAGCGCATTTCGTCGGCGAGGTGTTGGGGGCCAGAGAGTACCACGACGTATTCAGTCTTCTCCGGAGAAGCGGTCATACCAACGTCTTCTAGAAAAGACTGAACAGCGTCGAGGCCGCATTGTAGTGTATGTTCTTGCTCCCCGACGCTGCCTGTCGTGGACCAGAGAGTTATGTCATCTGCATAGATGGCAAAACGCAGATTCGGAATGGAGGTGAGACGCGGTGAGAGGCGAGCCATAACCATATTAAAAAGGGTCGGTGACAGCACCGCCCCTTGCGGCACTCCGACGTGGTTGATGGTTTCGGGTCCGACACTGCTCCCGATCTTCACCTGAAACCTTCGATCTTTGAGAAAATTCCTGATGAAGTTGAGAGCACGGCCGTGGATGCCCATTAGCTTGGCACTCTCAATGACCGATGAGTGCGGCACCGAGTCGAATGCTTTCTGAACATCCACAGCAACGATGGTTTTGGGTTGTATTGAGGAGGGGTCTGCCAGGACGTCATGATGGAGCATCAAAAAGTTGTCCTGGGTGCTGAGGCCTGATCGGAACCCGGTCTGGCAGTGATGCAGGCGGTCCTCCTTGTCGAGGTGCCATTGTATTCTGGCAAGGGCCATCCGCTCCATCAGCTTGCAGATGTTACTGGTCAGCGAGATAGGACGGAGGTTCCGCATCGTCGTGGATGGCTTGCCTGGCTTTGGGATGGAGATGACCAGCGACGTTTTCCAGTTGCCTGGCAACCGGCGGGTTTTCCACTGTCACAACCAAAAAACAATCGAGAGAGAAAGTTGTCTGGGAGTGACGTTGTTAAAGGATAGACCACTGACCGAGTGATAGGTCCACGCTCTGGTAGAGAGTCTGACCGATGAAGAGAGGCAGAGACGCAACTAGAGAACGCAAATAAACTTTAATTTAGTGGTAGGCAGAAAGCTAATTACGATAGATACACTCTACACACATAGCTTCGATAATATTGGATAGAACGCTTACGAAAATAGGGTTTACAAATCAAGGTTTACGAAGGCTTATACAGTTACTAATGAAGATGTCACAATTAACCCAATCAAAAGATGCTAATTACAGGAGTAACAGCGAGTGCGGAAAGTCTCATCTGACGAGTCGATGGTTGACATCTCCCTGCGCGTCCCGTTCAATATGGAGGAGTTCCGGCAGTCGGCTGGCTCACTATGGGCGGGGCACCCTGGCCTCGCACCCACTTCTTCAGCTGACACGCTCACACACAGCAGAACTCCGTCCTGTACTTGGCGAAAGGCCGTCGAAAGTGGTCTCGTCGCCCCGCTCGACGACGCGATGCGTCCGTTCGCCTCAGAGTCTCTTCTCGCACTCCCCTTTGTTCATCGCACTCAAACCGAGGTTCGCGCACCAAGCGTGGAAACTCCCCTCTCCCAGACGGTCATTGCCCTGCGGATCTGCCCTGTGGCCCTGAAAGCAGTCTGCCCTCTAAACCCAAACATTCCCTTCCGTTTAAAGTGACACAACTCCGCTAGGTTCAAAGACCTCATGTTACATTTTTGTGTTTGGTTTGTTTTTGGACAGAGTTACGACACAGCGTGCCTCGCAATATATGCCTGTGGCGCCAGACCGCGCTCATGGCCGGAGTAACCCGAGACCCCGGCAAGGCAGCCACGAACAGGGGGCTACACGCGTTAGCCCACTGAGCCCGGGCGGGCAAGGTGAGGGGAAGGAAACCACCAAGCGAGGTGCCAAAAATCACTTTCCACACGCGTCGGAGAATTCGAAGATGGGGGAAGACTCCGGAAAGCCTGGCGACCGCTGACGTCGACAGAGTCTCCTCTCCGACCTCCGTATACCATCCGTGCCGTCTCATGTGACACCCACACCTCGTTCGTCCATTCAAGTATCTTGAGCTTGTACACCGTTGGTAAATTGCGAAGCTCAACGTGCGTCACTCCGTCCGGACCCGGCGCGACCCTCAGGTTAGAGTGATCGAATGCGTCCTGCAGTGTCCGGGGACGGAGATTGCGGGAAAAAAAGTTAGCCGCCTCCTGTGCAAACTCGGTGTCAGATTTGTTCTGGCGTAGCGCCACTGTCTGCGCCGCCGTTCGACGTTTCGATTTCCCCTGCCAACTTCTCAAGAAATTCCAGACCGTAGAAAGATGCATCCGACCGTTGAACTGGTTGCAAAGGTCGTGCCATTGATCTTGTGACAGCACCTGGCAGTATTTTTTCGCCTCCGTGGTGGCGGTGTCAAGCCGGGCGCGTAGACGGAGTCTTGCCATGCTCGCGGTACCGACTTAGTGCCGTGATACGCGACTCCCAAAGATAGAGGAGGTGGAGGTCTGGGTGAAATTTGTCAGGGTCTGTTTGTGTGGTTGTGGTGGCCTGGTGTTTTGCCGCCTTGAGCAGTGCGAGTAATAAGTCAGGTGATCTGGTCGTGTTGGGGTCGTCCCACGTATCGGGGTCTTCCCACTCATTCAATAGCTCCCGGTAGCGATCCCATTTTACAACCTTGGTAGTGCGTTTAAAAGGGGTGGGCCGCAGTGCACTGCTGAGCGTGATAAAGACAGGCAGGTGGTTGCTGCCCATGGGGTCATTGAATAGGGTCCAGTCCAGGGCGGCGTGACGAGACGCCCAGGTGAGGTCAGGCGTGGAGTCATTCTGACGTCTGCCCTGTCCGAACCTGGTCGGAAGGTCCGGGTCGTTGAGGAGCTGCAGTTTGCAAGTATGCGCCTCGTGGAAGAGAGCTTCTCCCTGAGGTTACTTGTGCCTTATCCCATGCCAGGTGTCGGGCGTTGAAGTCCCCTGCAATGAGGATGATGTCTTTGAAAACTTTTGGCGTACGTGGTACATTCAGCCCCAGTCTAGACGCGTTCCACGATGTTGCTGTGGGCGGTAGTAGGCCGAGACGAGCACGTACTTGCGCATGCGAAGTTGGGTTCGGACTGCCACGATCTCCTGTCCGGCTGTGCACCAGCTGCTTGTGTCGATTTCAGCTTGTGGCAGGGAACGATCTATGTGGATGGCCGCTTGTCCGTTGAAAGCAGGGACGGAGTTGGTGGCAAGGGTAGGTTTGTGGGGTAGGGTTGGGTTCACGTAGTGTTCGTAGCCTGGTAGGCTCACAGAGGTGCCGTTAACCTCTTGAAGAAGCATGGCTATGGGTCTACCCTGTGTCTGAAAACGATGGGTGAGTTCATTCTGTCTGTTGGAAAGCGTGCGACAGTTCCACTGTAGGATCCACGGCAGCCTCACCGAGGCCTCCGGAAATATTGCGATGCTCTTTCTGTGGTTCATCATTCTGTGTCCAGGGTGGGGGCGTGGGGTCCTGAGATGGTGGTGATGATCATTGATTTGAGCTCAGCCACGATTCTTGGGACGAGGGCCGTCAGGGCTGCCCTGATTTCGGCCTGGATAGCTGGCCGAAGCGTTTCATCCAGTTGTGTTGGGGACGGCGATGGTGGTGTATTCAAAAGTCGATCGCGGTTGATATTTTTCCGCACGGACGACACCAAGTCTTCGGTATCGACGGTTGTAAACGTTGCCCGCCGAGAGGGCAGGGGCGGGAACTCCTCTGTCCCTCGAAAATGTTGCTGTGATGACTGAGTGTCTGATAGTTGTCGGGCAGTACTAGTATTTTCCTGTGGGGTTCGGTTTTCGTCAGATGTTTCCTTCATTTGTGGATTAGCCTCGAGCAGACTTGAGAGCAGTTCCTTAACCAGCGGAGTGAAGATGTGATGAAGGATCATTTCCGTCGCTACACGCTTTTGGTGGAAGTCATTCAGCACCTCCGCAAAACGTCGCCAAACACCCGAAACTCTCAAACCATGGGGAGCGTTTGCGATTTGATGGCGGCGCCTCCGGCGGATTTTGGTCCCGAGAGCGCATACGCTGCCTTGTCGCCTGGCGAGGAGGAAAGCAGGTGGAAAGGCTGAAGACGTCTCGTCGTCGATCGACGCCTTCGGCACTTCCTCGAAGCTCGCATTGCAAAACGCGGCCCATGTAAACCACGTGACCCCGACCGAGCAGTTGGACACTCTCTGTGATACGGGCACTCCAGTCGCAATGCGCGACCGCCACGCCACCTCTTGCCCGAACACTGGAGTTTGCGGCGCCGCCACCACGGGACCCGAATCCCACGATTGCTGACTAAACATAACACGCAAGTCCCCGGGTCCGCCGGTGGGCAAACACGGCAACCAACCTTTCTAATTCGATTGGGGAGACTCGTTTTGAATGAGGCACAGCGCATAATTCACTTCGGGATGCATAATGAGGGCTCGCCGGGGGAATAGGCCGGCGGCTCTTGTGGCCGCATACGGAGGGCCCCTCGCTTCAATACTCCGTTCATCCCTCTTCTGGGTCCTGTCTTCTCGTTGAAAGAACTGCAGCGTTCGTGCCACTTTCGTCAACAGTGCGGTGTAAGTTACGCGCTCGTCGAACCAATGGTACGTCAACTTCTCGCCACGTGATCACGCTCCCGCCCACTCCCAGGTGCAGAGAACGGGGTTGGGTGATGAAAGGGAGGCGGGTGATTGGTTCAGCGAGAGCGTAGTTCCCACCGCGCTGTCAGCTGTGAGCGATGCATAGATGTTACCCATGCCTACTTTGTTGACTTCAACGATGTCAGGCCGTTAGAATCTCTGAGTGCGTGGGCGCGTGCGTGTTTGCTGTGTCTGTGTTTATATGTCTGTGTGTGTGTTATGTGTGCGTGTGTTTGTATCTGTGTGCGGGCTTACATGTGATATCTGCGTGCATGCTTAGGTGCGCGTGACTGTGGAGCGTATTTGAAAGCACGAGCGGGACTGTGATTGCGCGTGGGTGATTGGAACTGTGATATAAAGGCCAGACAGACCGCGCTGTATTTTGTACTGCCGGCAACAGCACGCGGGTGTCGATTATGCGTATGTGTATAGGAATTATTCACTGGCGGCCATAGCTGTGTGTACGACTGCTGAGCGCGTGCTGATGGCGAGCTTCCACAGTTCTTTTGTAACGTGCATTTCGCACCCTCAAGATTGCCGGTCTTAGCAGCCTATTAATGTGGGCTCGTTCAGAGCATGCGCTCGAGACATCACCCACAAATATGGCGCCCAGTGAATACTCCTTATCGGGGATGCATCGCAAAAGACGGATTTTGTACTGAAGGCAGGATGATGGCCTCAGAACATGTCGCTGACCTTCTCTCCAGGTTGGTTACTTTGGATGACTAGAGGGATCTTTGGTGTTTCCGAAGAAGAAGAGTGGCTGTGTTCATTTCGGCTGTTGTGGCGAATACCTTGTCGTGGGCTTAGCGTGCTTCGAGAGGTTTGTCTCGTTGCATTTATTTGAATCAACAATAGTATATACTGCCATGCCCTCACGTGTGTAAATCGCACTAGAACGGCCTGCTCGTATCAAGATTCTTCAAAATCTTGAAAAGTGACTAGGGAGTCCTAGGAAGCTTAAGAATCTTGAATAGTGCTTAGGGGCAGAGAGGTACAAGAAACTTACTTGTTTTATCTCTAAACCGCAAAACACGTTGCCCCCCCCCCCCCCCCCCCAAAAAAAAAATGTTTGTGCGGTTTGAGATAGATTAATTCTTCGCCAAAATCCTTCTCCAATCCGAGAAAACAAAAATTGTCAATAAGTGAGTCGAGCCATTTAAATAAATATTCTCTTTTGAAACTTTTCTTAAAGTTGCCAAAGCGTTTATCGTTACTTTCTCGAGCAAGTTCGCTAATGAGAAACCTTCAGCGCTACCTCTCCACTTTTGTTAAGATTTGTTTTTTTTTTTACCAACGCAATGAACCGGTTGTGGATTCCTGAATATAGACCTAAAGAAGACCGTGCTTAAAGAAGCCGGAGACTGGAAAGCATTCGGCAAGTTGTCAGAAGTTGACTTTTCATCTTTGTGTGTGTGTATGTGTGTCACTGCTTTTTCTTTTTTTTTTAGTAAAGACGGTGAGCTTTTTTTTTTTCTGGTTTGAATGGGTGGAAGGTATGTCCGTGCTAAAGCGGGGCAAATTTCGGAAGTTCAGGAAGGACCGTGTGCTCACTGATGGCGAACTCTTCGCAGGTATCAGAATTTAACTTACTGTTTGATCGAGATTTTTCCAACCAGCCGCGAACAAATGTACACATTTGAGATACGCGCCAAACCTTAGTTCTAGCGTTACCCAGGCTTCAAGTTCGAGTTTCGTATGCCGGACATGTTATAGTCTTGATGTTCGGTGTGGGAGAAACAAAGCAAATGGACTCTATCATTAACGGTGCAACTTTGTCAACTGATCGGCAGTTCTTGTTGTGTCTCACGTTAGATGGGGGTTTCGTTAACTTTGAATCATACCATACGGGTTAAAAGCTGAGGGAGAGCAGGAGATGAGAGAGTGCGGAGATGCCAGAGCGCCCAGCTCTGGTTGGAATGGCTAGTGGATAGACGTAAAACTAGCTGCCCTTGCCTCCACTGCATTTGTTGAAAGAGTTCGAACGCCAACGCCGAACTCCGGCGTTTTGGCGTTCGAAGAGGGAGTAGAAATATATCCTCCTCTATACCTACAAAGCCTGGAATTTCGACGACGGAGCCATAGAGTGCTCTGTCGCAGATTTGGAGAGCGACGATCTGGTAGCACAGAGCATCAAAGAGCCATTTCTCGGGCACCCTGGACGTCAGCGCACAGCTTCTGCAGCGGCGAGGACCCGAACACACACTTGTTCGCTCGGGAGAAGTGTGTTCTCGGCGTCTCGCCACAGCGGTGCGCCAGTCGCGTGGCTCTCCTCTCATCCGTTGTCTGCCGCTCCACCATTTTTTTAATTTCGGCGGCCACTTCTCGTGGCGATCTGCCAGGCTTTGTCGGTATATAGGAGGCTATGGCAGGGGAGACAAAGGCGGCTAACTTGGTGTCTACCCACTTATCATCCTAACCCAAGCTCCGTGTTCTGACGTACCCGCACACTCTCCTCTCCCCCTCTCTCAGTTTCTACCCGTACAGTTTTTATTTTTTATGTGCGTACTTTAGTACGAATTCCCGTTTAGGCTTTTTGCTTTTTTCGTTCTTGTTTTTTGACACGTTTAGCAATGCCTTA
>JAZHYW010053632.1:0-81474 GCA_037355805.1 Ixodes ricinus
TCCAGGGAATATGTTGAAAAAAGGTTAAACTACAGCCCTCTAACGGTTGGCTTCTTTGGAAAGCTAAATATTTATCACCAGCCCCTCTGCTTCATAACAGCCTCCACGATTTTGAGGCGAAGATCCGGCGTATATAGATCCATATTTGGCGTGTTCACGTTCCGGGCCAAAAAGTTTGCAATTCTTTTTATACTGTTTTCTATGTTTTGGTTCCCGTTGCCGAGATTAAGTTTTGCCCCAATAGTTACGGGGTAACTATTTTAATCTTAGTAATGGACTACATACACATTGAATGGAAAAGACGAAGAAACAAAAACAAAAAAAAGTAATATGTTGGTTTCTCCATAAAGATACGTATAGTAGAACTAAACGTTCAGAAGGGAAGCGAAGAAGTGAAAAGCCGCAATCCGGTCGATCTGGCTTGGCAGCCCGCTCTTTCCTTCAGCAAAAACAACAACACCACTACCGGCGACTAAAGAACTCGTCGGGCTTCCCTAACCGCATAATCAGGGTGCGCCGTCCTGCCAAAAAGAGGCGCCCGCACGACCTAATGCAAGACGAGAGCGTTTCACCAAAACAACAAAATGCACAAACAAAAAAAGATGAAAAAGAAGAAAAAAAAAAGAAAGAGCGGGTGAATTAAGCAACCGAATTCTTAAACAATCGAGCGGACGTTAAGTACGCGACAAAACGGGAGAAGTGCACGTAGAAAGGCCCAAGACAAACAAAATACGAAACCAGTACGAAGGAACGTCAAAGTTGGTCGGCGGCACGCTTCGAGTTCTGGGGGCAGACGGCGCCGAGACGAGCCGCCGGCACTGAGCCCCACCGCTCCGTCTTCTTTGGTCCCCCGCCCTGTCAAGGTTCCGAGCGGTCCAGAGACCGAGACGGAGCCGGCGCCG
This sequence comes from Ixodes ricinus, assembly GCA_037355805.1. NCBI lineage: Eukaryota > Metazoa > Arthropoda > Arachnida > Ixodida > Ixodidae > Ixodes > Ixodes ricinus. The sequence goes on from JAZHYW010053632.1 coordinate 903, forward strand.
AGCGAGAGCGCCAGATTTCTGGCCGTTACTTGGAACACGCATGATATTACAATTACAAATTACTAAACCTTAAACGTAACGTATTATTGTTACTAATAAGCTACTTCCAAAAAGCCCTGTATGCAACACTGCGCGCGTTGATTGTGGGACCTCTTTGGCTAAGGAGGCGTGCCATGGTTTCGATTTCGATTTCCCCGCTGACGAAGTAGTGCGTCTCAGCGCTGCATGAAAAGGAAGTCAGCGCCCGTTTGCATTGCACCCATTCATCTTCGCGAGAAACCCGAGTGAGACATTGAGACGATGGAATAGGAGGATCGGCCAAGTACAATTTTTCTTCCTTTGCTTACCCGCGCACAAACTCTGGTACGTCGGGAGCCCCCAATAGGTTCCCTAGCATTCTATTAGTATTGGTAGGCAACGCCATAAATTTAAGGAAAGTCACATATTCGAAAATGCATGCGTTGTATTTGGTCGTGACGGGATGTTCTGGGCAAATCCAAACCGAAACTGTGGCCAAAAAACCCAAGGTGCTTTGCGCGGCACTACGCCGTTAGGATCGCTTCGATTTTGCAAGAGGTCTATTAGTCATTGTTCCGTAAGAAGTAATCGATTCCTCCTTACGTTACGAGTCCATCTTGTTTCGTCGAAACACTTTTCGTGGAAACTCGTTTCGTTGTAACTCGCTTCGTGGACAGATGTCCCTCTGGCGTTTCGTCAACAACGTATTTCTTATCTGCTCTTTTTTACTAAGTTGACTGGATTCCTGGCTTTCCGGAACCAAAGTGGATTCACCTGCAGACGGCTCCGAAAGGGCAAAAGCAAATTCCCGACCAAAGCAGGTACACCCCCTCGCTCCGCTGCATGAGGAAACTGTAATATAATCTCGGGACCGAGCTTGCACCAGGCCTCGTCGGAACCGCCGATGGCTCGGCAAGCTAGGCTACCATCCGAAAGCCGGCGACCGAGGAGGTGTGCGCGGAAAGACGTTTTCGCCTAAACGTCGCGTGTGTCGGTGAACCTATCGCGGGAACCTTTCGATGAAACATCGCAGCGCCGACGAAACAATCCATTGATTAAACGTCGTTCGACAAACTGATAGCCGTCGTCACGTCGCGTTACTCGGATACTTCTGCAGGAATAAATACACAGAAATTCGGTGGTCTTATAAATTGCATCGCAATGCTGATAAAAGGCCTGTTGACACATACATAGCAGCGCTCTAAGCACAGCGCTTTGCGCTAAGCGCCTGCTTGACGGGAGCGTTCACCACATGTGTATCACACCGTAAAAACTCTTGCTCATAACAGACGATTCGCGGCAAGAATTTTAGGAATTTCAGGAATTTCAGCCTGAGTGCGAATTTTTTTCACAACCCAGAGCGAGGATTTACTTCAACTTATTCTGCTGGTGCGAGCAAGTGCAATACCAAGCTTCTATGCACTACGAAAATGAAAACATAACCTCGTGGGTAGCACGTGTACACTGCCCATAGTGAGGAAAGCAGAAGCGCCCCTAGCGAGCTTCTCACCACGAATATGTAGCTGACAACACGTGAACAGCGCTGTATCAGCGGCCCACTGCATTTGGGAACTAACCTTTATTGTGGTCGTTCTAAAGAAAAAAAAGCCTTTAGGTTATTAGTCGTACTGTACTGGCCGAATCGCCGCTCTGTGGTGGAGAAATGATGACGCCATATTTTATATCGTTGTTGCGTACTGTTTGGAAAAGGCATTAGCGCCAGATGCCGGTTCAGGCCCAGCTTTGCTGGCGCTTGCACTTGTGGGTATCAACATTTTTTCGAGTGTCTGCCAGTTATTGGGGCCGGGGGGGGGGGGATAGCTCATGTCCTGTGCAGTCACCTAAGACGTATAACTAAGGCCGATAGACTATTACGTAAATAAACTGAGTATAGACTACACCGGCGCATGTAATCAAGTGGGAACGATCTGATGTACGGCTACTTCGCTAGCGATTTCGTAAGCTTTGTTCAAAATACGCGAATAAAAGTAATATCGTGGCATACCAACAAGCAATACCAAAAGAGCGTCGTTGATTTGCGCGGCATCACTTCTCTATTGATCTTTCCAGGGCTTCTAAACTCGTCAAACACAAAGTTAGGGCCGAGTTTGACGGACCGCGCCGATTGGCCTATCACGACGATGACTTGGCGCTTTTTTCGCCGACGTCCAATCGGTGCGTTCAGCAGAACTTTCAACTCCTACTTTCTGTTTGACGAGTTTAGGGCCTCAATATTACTTATATCACACATATATATGTTATATTGTTTAGTTTTTGATGCTGTTAGATTTATTAAAGAGAGAGCTTTAATTGCCATATGTCTATATTTTTATGAAAGACGATTAATCATCCACTAATTCGTTACACATGACGAAAACAATCCCTGGAGAAGGGGAACAAGAGGGACAAAGAACAAACACAAATCTCCAAACACAGCTAGGTGACTGGTAAGCGACCGAAAAAATCCGCCTGGTGCGGGTATCGAACCCGGGACCTCTCCATTACAGCTGGAGCGCTCTACCAACTGAGCTAACCAGAGGTTAGATGTCAGTAGAGCAAACGGGTTTTATCAGCTGCCACCAGTTTTGTAATCAAATTAGATTACAAATTACTGACGTGAAAATTACAAAATTACCCGAAAAGTAATGGATTACAGATATTCATTTCTTTGTAACAGACTACTTTCCTAGTGTGGCACAACACCACTTAGAGTTGGCCCAGTTCTCTGTAAAAATGTCATCGCAGTTCTCTAACGTGTTTGTAATACAGGAAGTTAACGGGTGTGCCCCAGATGTTACCCGAGAACCCAGTTTCTTAGAATCTCGCAAAGAAGAAGAGTTTCACTAACATATGACTAAGTTGCTTTTCGACCACGACCATACCATGCAATTCAATCGACATCCGAGGGCGACGGTGTGAACCCGAGAAGAGACGCTCGCTGCTAATGACATGTGCGACGGAAACAACCGCTGCACAGAGGCTAAACCATGCAATAGACCTATTGCCAAATTACTCAAGCATCAAGGAAAATGCTGGGAATGTAGGTCTACGCGCCGCACGTGCTGGCGTCTGCAGCAGTAACTGTTCTAAAGCCAAAGCGACCGGATTATGTTAGAAATATGTGAAGTTTAACTCCCATTGCTCTCGGCAAGACGAAGATCAGCTCGACTAAAAACGTTTTCTATGATCTCTCGTCACTTGTACAATGTCGGTTCCCACTGTAGGCTAAATCCTAGCGACTAAAAATAACTATGATATAATCATGAGCATCAGTTTAAAATTCCAAAAATATCATATCAGATATCATATCATATCGTTTTTACCTAAGAACTATGCGTGACTGGAATAACCTTCCGCAGAATGTGTCGATAAACCGTTCACGGGAATTCGCAAAGGCGATTTCAAATTTATGTGGGATAACCTGTTAAATATGTTTTTTGCTGTTGTTGTTCTCGTCACAGGAAGTGATAATTAGTGTTGACTGCTTAGATTTTTTCCCGTAGTATTGAAGTGTAGAGTGCCTCAATTACAGTTTCTTTTATTGATTATATACACTCATTTTAGGCCTAATGGGCGGTGTCGTTCCGATTATTTTTTAGATGCGGAGCATCTCTTGCTCAGGTCTATGTCCCGCGGCGTCGGCGTCGACGCGGATCGTAGTCCGCACTCACACTACGCATGCGCAACTCTCCTCCTTCCCTCTGTCCAACAGCTGCGCGTTACTCTCTCCGCTCTCTCTCTCTACCAGCTGCGTGCACTTCGCGTGCGTTCGCTTCTACTCACACCGCGCGCGCACGCGCAACTCTCCTCACTCTAGTCTCTCTCCTTCAAGTGTGAATATAAGCAGCGGTAGTGCGCGTTCCCCGGAGGAGTGAAAGAGGGATAGTTTTGGGCGCGCGGGTCGCGTGCGCCACGCAGGGCTTTCCAGTGGGGTGGGTTTCCCCGCAACTCTGCGGCTGTCGTCTGCTAGCGTTTCTCGGCCGCTCGCGTCCGCCGCAGCCCAAATCCGGCCGACCAAAATAAATCAGTCAAGAAGGGAATAAATTAATTACGATCCACGATGCTCCGCATCACCCCATGGTTTCCTCTCGGAAAGATGGTGTATTTTTGCTTTCTATCGTATATTCTATGTGAACTTGTATTGCATATTACATATGACGTTATGCCCCAGACCTGTCAAACCCCTTTTTAGGAGTTAACAGTATTCATAGAATAAAATAAAAAAAGCTTAAAATAAATGGCATCTTGCACTCGCGTTCGTCAACCCCTTATTTTAGTTATTTACTTCGAATCTTTTATAAGGGGAAGGCGAGCACGTGCGGCTCGCAGACCTACATTCCCAGCATTCTGATTGATGCCTGGATAATTTAGCAACAGGTCCATTTATGTAAAGAGATCCCCCGTCGAGAATATAGGCTGTATAGATATTGGCGCCGTGAGCGACTAAAAGCATCGCTGAGGTCGGCCTTCCACGATTGGCCAAACGTCTTAACTATGGTGAATTCTACCTTCATTATTGGAGATTAGAGGAATGTCAGACAGCCGACCTCGACCGTTATGGTTTAAGGACGCGATGGATACAAGCTTTCACCGTGTTCTACGCACACCGTCGAAATTTCCGCTGGTAATCGATAATCCGGGTCGTGACGTCGCAGATAGAAACCATAAGAGCTAGGGAGTCACCGAACTAACTCGAAGCCAATAGAATGCACCAGGGGAATCTCATAGCAGGTGGTAAAGGGGGGGGGGGCATGTTAAACATTTTCGAGCACGTTTTCCAGCGCACTTCTCAAATTCAGACAGCACGATGGGTTTGTGCATCAATATGAAACCTGCGGTGCTCACGCGCGAGGCTTCGCATGAAATCAAATTAAGCGTCGGGCAACCGATCAAGGTTTTTCGACGCAGGTTCGTTTTCACTGATTCCTCCTCGGGAACTGCGTAGCTACAAAATGTTGGTTTGGCCTTAGGCGTATACATGTATCGGCGTGAAATGCTCTAATCCCATACAGCGCGATGGTGTACACTCCGAGACACTGTTAGCGCAAACACGACCCGCGTTTTTTTCTTCTCCATTTTATTTTGAAAGGGTGTTGGTGGCCACTAACATTTACCACATGGGTTAGCATCCCAACTGAGCACTTTCCTCCACCACAGTAGTTTCGATGACAGTCTTTCAATACTGAAAGAAAAACAGAGAAGGCGGGCAACAGCTCGTTGGCGCTAACGGTGTCGGAGTGCTCGTCGAAGAGTCCAGATCAGCGGACATATTTCCACTTCCCATTAATTATCGCTTCGCAACAGAGACGCGAAATACGATTTCTCTCGAAACCGACGTCCCCGCTGTTCCTTACCACGACCTCCTATCGTTACGAGTGCGGGTTCTCGGACCTACTGGTAGCAGTAGCTCCGGCATGACTCGCGGCCTTCCAGGTAGAGCGATCCTGCGGGTAGCTCGCGGTGTGCTCGGCGTGCGCTCGGCGCTCCCTCTCGGCGGGGCCCCCAGCGTGCTCGAGCGGGCTCCCCGCTGCCCGAACGTATACCGGCGAGTCGGCGTGCCTGCCGCACCCGGCTCCTCGACGGTGCTCCTAATCCTCCCTGCTTCTGGGCGCACGGCAGACTGCGCCCAGTCTGTCGCTGTTTCGCGGGAACCACGACGAGTGGTCCGCTCAGAAAGGCCAGTCCAACCTTTCCGCTTCTAGCTTGTCCAAAGAAGGGGACACTGCTTGTGAAATGTCACGCTGTTGTTAGCAAAATTCGCTCGCGTAGCTTAAGAACATGAACATGACACAATCATCGCGCTCGCACTAGGTATAGAGATCAATCGCTGTCTTTCACATTGCCATCTTCACTCAATGCTCTTGATCATTAAACTACACTCATTTGTTTTTCAGTTATCACCCAACTTTGCTTATGTTGATAATTTTATCCCGCGTGTCTTTGCTGTATATTTATTTGGCACATATTTCCTGCCTCGCGTTTGCTATTTCAATATCACCGCTGTTTTCCCCAAATAAGAACGAGGAAATGCCGACATTTCTGATGCGGGCCGATGAATAATCGAAAGCCCCTCGTCCGCGCCCTACCGCGGCGCTCTTGCAGGTTCGTAGCAGCTGGAAACATCATTTCTACCTGCTTCCCAAATTCGCTCTCTGCCGCACTCTCGCACAGTGCCTTCCCCCCGGCGCCACACTCTCTTCTTCTAGCCGGCTTCTACGACGAATCTAGGCTCTTTCTAGCCGGCTTCTACGCCGCTTCCGCTCCGCTTGCTCCCGAATTTCCGCTCCGTTTACCGAGCCCGCATATTTCGGAAGGCCGTTTCCGAAGCGAAAGACGAGACCGAACGCGGGCACGCAGGGGCTGCCTGCAGCGCCCCTTCCCGAAACGCGTCCAGTAAACCGTATACGGGCGGCGGGGCTGTTCCCTCGCGCGCCCGTCGCCGATTGCCGCGGGCGGCAGCAGGGCGCGCGCGCGACAGGACGAGCTGGATATGCAAACGAGCTCGTTGCATATTCAGCGGTCGGAGCCAGCAGAGTTCGCGGACCGCTCGGCGGCGAGTCGCTGCGCCGCCGCGCAAACCCGCACGACCGCAGGAAACGCGCGACGCGCTCTCGCACCGCCTTCGACATAAGCGCCGTATACCTCGAACCGCGCCGGTGCGCTCAGTCAATACCGGAAGACAAGGCCTGCGCGTGACGTCATCGTCGGTGGATCCCAGACCCGCCCCGACAGCGGCAAACACGCTCGACTCAGAGTGGCCGCGAAGCGGCAGACGCGTCCGTCTTGGCGTCGCCGCGCGCTAGCGTTGCGCTCGTTGTGAGACACAGCTGCTCGATGCGTTTGCGGCGACGCTGACGCATGCTAGGTGGCGCTGGAAGCAAAATACTGCGAAATCGCGATAGACATGCAATTTTTAATAACCTGACAGCACAATAATAATAATGACAAACGACTTACCTCGACGGCGTACGATTTGTTTCCCATGCTGGCCTGCACTACGCCGGTAATGCACTTCAGGTCGTCGTCGTAACTGATCTGCATGACGTGGTTTGATTTTACTGCATTTTCACCCCTCTGCAACTACAGCTGGGTTGTTCACAGAAAAAAAAAATGCACATTGCGGAGGCCTCTACGGCCATGGTGATGCACTTGTTTTTGTCGCTCGTATCGTTTACCGACGCAATTCGATGAAGACGCCCGCTGCAACAGAGGCCAGCTAATCTATCGTGTCGTCTGCTCCCAAAGCAAAGCGGAGTGTAAGACTTCAGAAATGACTTTCATCGTTGCGATACGACACTGAGACGACAATAACATCTTCATAATTAGATATCAAGAACTTAGGTTGCTTACAAAACATTGTTTACTTACTTGTAAGCAAAAATCTAGCCTCATGTGGAGTCTCCATGCATTAGTCCATAGCAACGTCCCTAGCAACGGTTTGTTTGGACCCAGACGCCATGCTGTGGCCATAGAGTTATTATAATGTACGCTAGAGGTTCAACTGGCGCTAGTGTGCTGCTGCAAATTGAAGCAGACGGCAACCAGTCACGATATTGACTTCCGGTAATGCATTTCTATGGGAAAAAGCGAGTACATTTTCTCTCTGCGCTCGATTATAAAAGGAAATATCACGAATAATTCGTACGTACTAGGTAGCTTGGAACATTTCTCAGTCACGCAGACGAAATAATAGGTCAGTTACAGCGTTTTTATTTTAAATTCGTGGCATGAAAAACGGTGTTAAAACCACTTCGTACGTGTATTTATGTGCACTGTCAGACACTGTTAGTGCGAACACGGCGTCGGAGCTTTTGCGGCGTGGAGATATCCGTGCCAAAACGAACGAAGGACATGTGGAAAACCAAGAGAGACGGCAAGAACCACGCAGTAACACTGGATAAGTAATTCCTTGTGCATGCAAACGATCAAAATAAATTGAAAGCCACGTAATATAGTCAGATTTGCCATAAATAAGTACTGCTTTATTCTTTCTGCTCATGAATGTGTGCGAAGATGCTTCTTCTGGGTTTAAATCATCACCCGCACGCTCTAAATCTTTGCAAATAGGGAGAAGCCAGAGAACAGGTGCCCGATCGAAACTGCCCGACGTAGGAAATAACGAAAAGACACATCTTTCGTAGCACACATACTTTATTTTTTTTTTTAACAGATCGTAACGATGCACGACGGAGTCATTTTCACATAATGACAGAACGGGCATATTAGCAATATTTAAGTGCCACCGGAATGCTAGTGAACCTTGAACGCACTCTACATTCCTTTCGATTGTTATTTTGCTTAGAATCGTCGCTCATTTTTACATACCTGCCATGAAACAGTGGTTTGGGCCTCAAATAGGGCGAAGTTTAACATCATTCAGTGGTAAAGAAAAATGCTGTAACTAAATCAATTACACTTTCACGATATCAATAAAGGTACATACTATCCGGGACAACTGAAATAACAAAAGTTATTCGTGTTATCTTCCGGCGAAGAGGCAAAATGCACGTGCGTTTTCCCATAGGAATGCACAGGAGCACCGCAAAAGTAGACTGGTTGCTGTCTGCTTCAATTTGCCTCCCGGAAGTCGCATAGACACTAGCGGCCAGTTGAACCGTAGCGGTACATTATATTAACTCTATGGTTGTGGCATCATCACTTACGGGGTCAATGGAGGCATCAACTAGACTAAAAAAGTTGCCTGCCCGGCGTCGCTAGCCGTATGGTTACCATGGCAACCTTTCAGGCCCAAAATGGAGATCACTATCGGCGCTTCTGACGTCGTGCATCTAGATAATTTTGCGTCGTGTCAGCTACTCTTGCAGCTACGCTGCCATATACAGGGGCTCTACGTTAGCCCTCTCGGACACCGATCTCCACAGCGCGTGCATGTCCGTGTGCGTTCGCACTACAATATTGGAGTTCGTGTATTTCGAAAAGAGGGATCGGTGGCCGAGCGGAGTTCGAAGATGACGACCAGGCTAACAACCGCGTTGTAAATGAGCTCCGTCCAGGTAACCTCAACGGCTAAGCGTAGCCGGGAATCTTCTGAAATCAGTGACCAATCTGCTTCTGCTAACATCTGCAACAACTACAGCAGAATACAAGGTCCTTCTGCCACCACTATCCCACGGCAAGTTGCTTGAAAATTCCCTGATCCTTCATGGCGATCCATCGGCCCGCCCATATCGCGTCGACGACTTTTGGCCCTGCTCTCAAAAAAACTACTTCAACCCAGAAGAAATGGCACCACTCGGAGCTTTCCAGCACAATCATGTATGGCTGCTCACACTGCGTTCAACGAAATCGAAAGATAAACTTGCTGCAGCTTCGACAAATGCAAGTCAAGGAAACGAAGCGCTTGATCATAGACTCCAGCAAGACTGTGCTATCAATGAAAATACACTGGATCCCCATCAGCATCTCAGACGCCAACGTTGCAAGCGACATTATCTGCGTTCGAAGAAGTCAAAACCCTCGTCCGAGACAAGTGGCATTATTCTGACTATGAAGGCGTGGAGATCACGACAAGGATTGTTTCGATCGAGCTGAATGATGGGGTGACTGCGGACAGCTTGCCGCACCAGCTCAAAATTCTGGGAACCAACGTTCTAGTTTTTGTGCCTGGTAGGGCTCCGCAATGTCTGCGCTGCAGGCAGATAGGTCATGTCAGAGGCCAGTGCCGCGCTCCTTGGTGCACCACAAGTCTGCGATTCGGTCACGAGTCCGAAGACTGCATTCCAACTTACGCCAACCGAACAAACGCGTCTCTCGAGATTCCTACCGAAGACAGGATGGGTGCGGAAGAGACTACCCAAACGGAGGTCTCAGCAGAATCCAGCGTGGTTCCTAACAAGATCAACGATGAGACAGCTACTCTGACTGAGAAGAACAAAGGCAGGACAACGAAATGCTCGGAAACAGAGGACAAAACGATGAAGGACGCCAACACCATCTCACCAGCCGTTCTTCTTCCTGACCATGCAAACTGAAGAGAAAACCAAAGAAAAAGATGATGCGTCTAAAAGATGGAGACCACATGCGATAAATTCGATGTCTTCCAGGGGTTCGAGCCATCTATCTTCCCCTCGTCGATTCGGAGCGGGTCCCACGGAGCGAAATTTTGCCTTCCTCGCGGACTTGGGAAAGCGCTTCGAATCTACTAGTGGAATTCACCATCAGTTCTCACTGCGCTCGAGATTGTTATAGAAGACAAATCTTGCCCGCGCTAAAGACGATTTGCTAAAAAGAAAACGGGAATTTTTTCTCATTCGTCCCCCTTTTTAACTCCTCGCTCGCGGGTTACTGCGTCCTTGTCTCTGCGGTGCTTCGCTACAAGCTGCGTCGGGATAGCATTGCGTTTCTTCGACGAAGGCCATATTACGCCGATTAAATTGAGGCGAACCCTATACGGATAACTAAGCATCAAAGGTTCGGACATATTCATTCCTGGAGGATTTTTTCTAGAGTGCAGCTCTTAGGCACCTGTTTCCGGGTTTCACGGCGTCGGCGTCGGCGTAACCGCACTAAATTTCATGGAAAAATTGACGTCGTGTGACCTAAACAACAATTGAATTCCCCGCAAAAGTTAGCGGGAAAATTGGCGTCACGTGACCTCAACACAAATTCATTTTCCCCACTAAATTTAGCGGGGAAGATGACGTCACATGAGTTGGTGTCACGTCACCGATGAAAAAATTCAGTTTCTCCACTAGATTTAGCGGGAAAATGGATGTCGCGGGTGGAGGAGGAGGAGGTGAGAGGAGGAGGGGAGGGGATGGAGGGGAGAGGAGGGGGAAGGAGGGGAGGACGACGAGGAGGGCGGAGGAGAGGAGAGTAGGAACAGGGGTCATCCCCTCCGTGCCCTCCCTCCTTGTCAAAAGCTGCGCTCTAATTTCGCGTTGCAGAGATTTGTAAACGTCTTTAATTTATTTCTTTACTTCTTTTGTCCTTTCCTTACATGCTAAAGGTGTTGCGTAGTCATGGCGACGACATACGTCATGCCTCGTTCGAAAGCCGAACGCTGTCGTCTCGTTTCGGCGAAGCACGACGAACGCGCTGATTCTCGATGCGCCGCAACTTTTGTTGAGCGATGCCCTCTTCCGTGGGTCCCTCTCCTCCCTCGCTCCCTGCGTTCCTTTTGCTATCGCATTTAATGGTATCGCGTTTATAAAGAAGCAACAGATTCAGAGTAACAAAAAAAAAAACGAACTCGTTTCTTTTGAGCCTAAGTAAGGCGTTCCTTTTGAACCTCAGTAACGAGTTACGTACTTCGTTACTTTGTGAGCGAGTAACAATATTTAGTTCCTTTTTTTTCCGGTAACGGGCACAACACTGCCTGAGAGATACTGGCTCGAGGAGGGATGGCCGGGCTTCCCTCGCTCCCTGCACGCGTGGGCGAGCGGGCGGCCACCGCGCCGGCTCTTCCCGGTTGCGCGCTTCGAGGCGGAATCGGCCCCGATAAGCGCTTCCCCTGGGGGGACCGTGCCGATAAGGCCGTCGCGCGCCGAACCTGGACCTCACCGGGAACGCCGCCGGCCTCCCGAACCAACCCGGCGGCGCCGAGAGTGTGCCCGACTCCCGGGTTCCGCGCCGCGCCCAGCCTCGGAGTCAGGCGGTGGGCCCCGGGCGCGGCCGATTGGTTTCAGACCGCTCGCGGCGTCCGCCGCGGTCCGTCTTGGCGCGCGCCGGAGCGCGGCATTCACGGACCGGCGCCGGCCGCGACCACCGCTTCCGCGACCGCTCCGTCGGCGCGGGTAGCGTCGCGGTCGTTCCCCGGTGCCCCCGGGGAAGTTGCGGCCCCCCGCAGTCCGCCCGCAGGGTCGCCTCGCCCGTGCGCCTCTCGAACCGAGTCGGGCGAGCCTGCGGGCGTCGCGTCGTCTGCCTCGACGACGGTGTGCGCGGACGCCCATCTCTCGCTGCAGGCGGCGCACAGGTCGTGGGGTTGCGTCCAGGTTCTTCGATCGACGCGGGCGTCGGTTCCCGAGTGGCTGTTCTTGACCGCGAGCTTCGATTGTCATGCACCCTTATTTGAAACCGTTGAGTAGCATCATGCTTTCGTAATAATAATAATAATCCATCAATCAATCAATCCATCAATCAGTCAATCGTTGTTTATTAGAGTGTCCATGAAAAACCTCGCGGTTTTGGTGCTGGCACAAAGTAAATGCGAAGCAGCGAGTTATCTGCAACGCACACGTATGGTAAAAACAATAAATTTGACACAGTCGCTCATTCAGCACTTTTCAGTTCTGCTCAAGCATGAACAGGTTTACATTTAATTGATTGAAAGCCCATTAGCACGAGTCAAATATATCACGTACTTGCCAGTGACGGTTATAACATTCAGCCAACCTGAGAATTGGGACGAGTTGATTAAAAGCTCGAGAGATATAAAAAGATGACTGAAGACGTGTACGTACGCGTGGAACTCTAAGACTCACTTGAGACAAGAGGTATGGTGAATCAATCAGGCTCTGCGTGACCTTAAACAGAAACAACAAATCTGCTTTCTCCCGACGCCGGTGCAGGCTAAGAAATTTAAAAAGTTTTAGCGCATCTTCATAATTCTTACGAGGTACATCCTTCTTAAGATAGCGATGCTTCATGATAAAAATAAACCTCTTTTGAACTCGCGCAATCCCCACAGAATTGGTTTGGGAAATTCCATTCCACACAACCGAGGCGTACTCCAGCTGTGGCCTTGCTAGAGAACAGTAGAATGTGAGAAACGCAGGTGGGTTTTAAACTCTTTTGTTACCCGACACGCGGCACCCAAAGTGCGGAGAGACGAGTTGACCACCATGGTACATGGCCACCGAACCTCAGGCTTGAGTCAAAGATGACACCGAGATCTTTCATTTCATCGGCACGAGACAGGATTTCGCCGTGGATATTCTATAAACAAGAGGTATGTGTCTTACGAGAAAAAGTCATGACCTTTGTTTTAGAATGGTTTAAACAAAGATCATTATCTAAGCACCACCCGAAGAAGGAACATGCGTCTTCCTAAAGCTTAGGTGCAATCCTCTGGCGTCACTATTTCCTTGCAGATTTTTATATCATCCGCATATTAAAGAAACATGAAATTTGAAATAACACGGGAAACATCATCTACAAAAAATTGAAATGACGAATTGTAATATTAATAATAACAATAATAATAAACAATATTATTATTATTATTATTATTATTAATTATATATATATATATTATTATTAAAACGATAGTAGTAGTAATAGTAGCAGTACTAATAAGTTCTTCTCCTTACAGCTGTATGGTGAGAACCGAGCAAAGATTGGAGAACATTTACGGCTCCCGGTAAGATGAAACGCAGCGAAAGCTGAGGTGTTACGTCGGAGCCGCTAAGATGTCATTTTGGAGCAGACGGACTAAATGAAGGGTAAAGGTGCGAACGCGCACCATAGAGTCCGCATAGGCCGTTTTTCTATTCCAACCGAGTAACACACCGGACGAAGATTCTATAGCGTTTTTGGAAACGACTAGGTTGTATGAAGTTGAGAGCATTTTTGTGAGCCTCTCCAAAACGTTTATTGGGCACAAACTAGGGCTGCCTCTCGGTAATCGAAGAACACTTTGAAAATTCCGCGCCCAAGTTTGAAATCCATGCAAAGAGGAAACTGCGTGAACCGCTCCCTTTCGTTGGTGTGGCTACCTGAACGAGCAATGTTATTGGACACAAATTAAAACCGTCTTGTGCACGCTGAAGAACGCTTCCAAAATCGCGCACTCGGGTTTCAAGCGTTGTAGCTCCACCTAACTTCACACCCGCGGTTTCTCCGGCTTAACACCCACCTAGCTTTTTGATTTTATTGTCCGAGAACATTTGTGGCATATTTAGCGAAAACGTGCTGTTTTCATTGTTTCCATTATCAGCAGTCTTACGTTTATGTTTCTACGTGCCGCCATGATGTCATATGACGTCTGAATGTCACATGACGTCACAGTGGCACCTGACGTCGTGACATCACGGGATTTACAGTGTCACCTGACGTCATTAAGTCGCTTGGCGTCACTGTGGAACGTGATTTGACATGACAGGTCATGGTGTCAGCTGACGCAGCACCTCCCGGACAGCTTTAAAGCCTGCGCGTTACGTCAGATGACGTCACGTCTGGACGTCACGTCTGCGAGTGCCGTGTCAGCGTTCGCCGTGGGGCTCGTTTCCTATCATAGTCCCACGCGAACGCTGACGCGGCACTCGCATCCAATCAGCGCCAGTGCCGGCCTCCCGGACGTGACGTCATGTGACGTAACTCGCAGGTTTAAAAGCTGCCTAGGAGGTGCAGGCTGACGCCAGGTAGCAGATGACGTGGTGCGCGGCGTGACGTCGGAATCGTGTCGAGCGGCGTGACGTCAATGTGGAATCTTTTGGCAGAGTGCCGAAAATGGCCCGCGTCGATATGGAACACGGTTGACGTAGAGTTTCTTCATACACACGCGCGCTTTTGCTTGAGTGGTGACATCTCAGCCATTTTTCCGCCCAATCGTTTTTTTATACATTTCGAAGTGCGTGCAATCCGGTGTCACTCAGCTCGAGCGCGTAGCTTTGGCTAATGCATAGACGCCATTTTACCGCCCGAGTCACGCACCGAGTGCGCGAGAGTGTCACGCGCTGGCACATTCAGGGCAACAATGGATGTCTTCACCCTGAAACAGACAGACATGTAGGCACCCTAGGTTGACGGCGCAAAACCCGCCAAGTGTCCCGCTAACTGCTTTCGCTGTGAAAAAAAAAAAAAGCCGCGCCAGACGGCGTGACGAGCTCTGGGCTTGCCGCATGCTTTCCGCAGCGATAGCGGAGACATTTCTTCCCAGATTCATCGGTTCATCCGTCCCTTTCTTTTTCTGTCTGCAGCCCTCTGCAGAAGAGCCACATGGGGCAACAGTCCGGGCTCACATCGCTGCCTCTCGCTTACTGGAATTCAAAGACATCTAGGTGACGTACATTTGCTATATTACCCAAGAATCAAGGAGGATGCCGGGATTGGTGTTCCACGAGCCACACGCGCGCCTTTCCCGTACAAAAGACTCGAAGTAAATAGCCATAATAAAGCGTTGACGAACGCGCATACAAGATGCCATTTGTTTTAGGTATTTGCTTTGGAAAAGTTGCTACTGCTGGCACTGGCACGTGCGGCGCGGGGAACACTAATCCCTGCATTCTCCTTGATGCTTGGGTAATATAGCAATAGGTCTATTGGTCCTCTAAGCCTGCCGCCCCCCCCCCCCCCCAAAAAAAAAAAAAAATGTGGTTGAAGGAGTTTTTGAATACATGGCGCCGAATGGCCCCTGTTGCAGATAACGCGCCCCATTTTCCAATTGAAGTTTTCAGAGAATCTCGTATAACTTTTGAATGAATTATGTAATGGTTGCGGTTCTGAGACTTTGGCATCTGATTCGACCTCTAGCTCTACATTTGGGCGGAGAATGAGCGCTTGGGAAATCGTAAATTATAAAAGAAAACCTTTCTTTTTCGGGAAAAGCGCCTGCATTTCCCGGTTATATCAGAGCACTCTAACGGTGCTTAACTGCAACTGCAGTGATGTGGAAGCGCTGCAGTTGAGCGCCGGGCCATTTGGGTGCCTTGCGGACATGTATACACGTTACGGAAATAAACTAATCGGATACCACTACTCGCTACTCACTCAAAAAGTAACAGAGTGCTTGAGGTGGAGGATTGGGCGAGTTGGCTATTTATACTTGTAATCTACGGCGCACAAGAACCCTTCACACTCAAACACGCACACCAGTAAAAATACTCGCAGCGCTGAATGAGTGATTCATTTTTTACTGGTGTGCGTGTTCGAAGTGTGATTGGTTCTTGTGCGCTGTAGGTTACAGGTAACTAAGTGCATTACTCGTTACTGTGATCGAAAAGGAACGCGTTACCTCAGCTTGAACTGTACCGCATTATTTTCTCGTTACTTTAAATGAGTTTTTTTAATTTTTATGGAGCAGTTAATGCTTCCGATATTTGTCGTCATTATTAATGCCTTTGATAATAAAGCAATTAAATGCAAAGGTGCCAATAATCATAACCTTAGATAATTATAACCTTAAAATGCAAGCCTTTCACCCTTGTTGGTGTTAGACTGGTGGCAGCTAATAAAACCCGTTAGCTCAGTTGGTAGAGGAGCGCTCCACGGGTAATGGAGAGGTCCCGAGTTCGATACCCAGACCAGGCGGATTTTATCGGTCGCGCACCAGTCACCCAGCTGTGTTTGGAGATTTGTGTTTGTCCTTTGTCCCTCTTGTTCCCCTTCTCCAGGGATTATTTTCGTCATTAATTCCTTGTTTCTTAAAGCGCTCATTCAGAGAAAACTGTGGCTGCATTGACATACCTCGTGCACCTTTTTTTGTGGTCCATCTAGTGTTTTCTCGTCGTGCTAATTACAGGCGCGAGATGGGGTTGATGACTAGGTTACGTAATTGTGCTGTTCACGTTCCCTTCCACAAGTAGCGAAATAACGTTTCTCGTTACTTCATCACAAAGTACTGAAAATACGTTTCTCGTTCCTTCTATTGAAAATTAACTAAGTCGTTACTTCGTTACAGAAAAAAAGTTAACTAGATATAAATAACGGGATACTTGCAACGCGTCACGTACAGGTCTGGTGCTCTGAAGGTATACCCGACGCCACGCGTTTCCACGTTCCAGCCAACAGCGACCCGAGTCAGTAACTTAGCGACGTCTAGAGTGCTCTGACGGATCAGCGGTTTTGTATTCTCCCTAACAACACCACTAGCCGAGCCTCGACGGAGTATCGCTTCACGCCTCCCATAACACACTGGACCGGTTCATGAAGCGACAAATTCACGCCTCTGGCTTCCCCACTCGCGCTCCAAGTGACCGTCCTCATCCCCCCGACCACCGACGTCCGCGGTGTGCCAATTCTCGCCAATTCTTTTTTGGCCCACTTGCATCGTTGTTTGGTGAAGTTACGAAGTCCTCTTTGGAAACTCAACTTCCCACGAACTTCAGGAAGGAGTTGATACATTTATTTATACATTTAGAATACCCCCCTCCCCCCGGGGCAGAGTCCATTATACATGAAAGTGACCAAAACATACATAAAATACAAAACAAGAAGTTATCAAGTAACAAATACAGTACACAAGACAAAACTGGAGAGGACGGAGGGGGGGGGGGGTGCGTCGCCCAGTCCTCCGCGTTCCTTCTGCTAAGCTCTGCTAAAGAGAAAACTGGTGGGAGGAGCTTCCACTTCACTAATTAACCTGTAGCCGACTCTACACTCTAAGAAATGCCTGCGCGTCTATACTTACCCGAAAAATACTCGAAGAGCCGATCTCTGAGATCTAGAAAATCAGCTCAGCGAATGATAAGGCGGAACATCTGCTTAGGCCTCAAAATCAAGTCTGCGCTGTGGCATTATGCAATGCAAGCATGACACTTTGCATTACATATAGCGAGGGAAATTTTCCGCTCCAGAATTTCGCCGCTAAATTCGGCGTCGGATATGTTTACATTAAATTTAACGGAGAAAATTTCCCGCTAAATTTAGCGGTAACATTTCCCCTGCTTAAATTTAGCAAACAAAAAACTGCCCCACTCAATGTATTGGGAAAAATTTCCTCGCCATATTTAGCGGGAAATTTTTTCCCGCTAAATTTAGCAGAAAAAATTGTCCCGCTAAATTTAGCGGAAAAAGTTTCCCCGCTAAAATTAGCAGGAAAATTTTCGTTAAATTTAGCGACGAAATTTCCGCTAAATGGGAGGGGAGCGAGACAGGAGGAGGGAAGGGGAGGGAGGAGAGGCATATACCCTCCCCTCCGTACCCTCCTCCCTCCTCCTCAAGAGCTGCGCTCCAGTTCGGTATTACAGAGAATTGTCAAAGTCTTCAAATTTTTATAAGCCAAAATAAGGTACATACAGGTAATTACAAATATAAGTACGATTCTACGTACCTTACACTATTTTTCCACATAGACCCTACACCGGTTCAGACATTTGTTTCATCGCAGCACGAAATTTGAGATGCCCCCGTGGTATAATTTGTCCGGCTGACTGTGTAACCACCGTCGGACTGCTGTCTTGGCTTCATCGTTGTACGTGAATCACTGTCCTTCCAGGAACTTCTTTAGCGGACCGAAAACGTGGGAATCACTAGGGGCGAGGTCCGGACTGTATGGTGCGTGGTCCAGACTCTCCCAGCGAAATGACCGGAGCTTGTTCGGCGGTTCTGATTGCCACATGAGGCCCCGCATTGTCGTGGAGGATAACCAGATTGTCCACATCGAGAATCCCTCGGCGCTTTCGCCTGATGGCAGCCAGCAGATGTGACAGTGTGGAACAATAACTGTCGGCACTGATGGTTGCACCTTGTGGCATAAAATCTAGCAGGAGCGGTCCACGGCGATCCCAGAAGGCCGTTAACTTCACTTTCACAACAAATGGCACTGAACGGATTTTTTTTTTTTGGTCATAGGCGAACGCGGATGTTTTCACTCCTTGCTCTGCTGCTTCGATTCCGGCGTGAAATGCAGTATGCATGTTTCATCGACAGGAACAATGCTGTCCAGCAAACTTTCACCCTCCTCGGCATACCGTTGCAGATGATTCAGGGAAGCAATCATTCGCTTGCCTTTCATCGTGTCATCCATCTGCTTAGGCACCCACAGACATGACACCTTCCGGCACCCCAAGGACCCGTGAGCGATGTCGTAAACACTCCCTTACGAAATGCTAAGCTCCCGGGAAATGTCCCTTTGGTGCATATGCCGATCCGCTTTCAACATTGCATCCACGCGGGAAATGTTGTCGTCAGTCAGCGACGAACGCGACCTCCCCGAACGCTCATTGTTATACAAGTCTTCACGGCCTTTTGCGAACACACAACACCACCACCTCACACTTCTCAAAGCGAGGGCACCTTTCCCTATTCGTGGGCTGCATTCCCCTGTGGATTACGATAAGCGTTCGTCTCTTGCTTCACAGAAAAACGAATCACACTTAGTGTTGCTCGTACGCCGTGGACGTGTGAAGCACAACCGCCATCTTCAAGAACTGACAGCAGCGCCGTGCCACGGAACTACCGGAAGATAAGGACGAGCCGGTCCAGAGAGAGGTCCAGCGCTGGAAATGGATATGTGACTTTGCATCTACACAGTCGTAATTTGACTAAAACAAAACAAAGCGGCAAAGACTTTGTGATTCGCCCTCTGAATAAGAGAACACATTTTATCCGTGCGAGAACATAGGTTGAATATTAAGTTGGGCAAATTTTAGTATTTTTCTAGAGTGGGACGCAGACAAAGTCTTTAGAGAAGTCAAGAAATATTTTATTAACCTGAATGTAGCATCGACAAATGATTGTAAGTCCTGGACAGATATGGCAAATTGCGCATCACACGAGTAACGCCTGCGAAAATCGTACTGGTCTTTGAAGACGATGTTATAGTCCCCCAAGTAATTCACGAACGGAGAATTAATGACGTGTTCCAGGAGTTTACAGATAGCACTGATCAATGAAATGGCTCGATAATTTTGTGGGGAAGAGCGATCACTAGCGATAACTACTAGAAGAGGGTGTTTGTGTTCTTTTGCTTTTAAATTTAAACACACTTTTACTTTTGGCAAACTTAATTTCAACAAAAGACACATTTTAGATCGTGGTGACCGTTTCATACACAACTTATATCTTTCAAGGGAAATCGTCAATTAAGCACGTTAAACTGCGAACGTGCGCAAATTAGTGAACTAATTAATATTAAACGTGACATCTAGCGATGTAGCATAGAACGCACGCGATACAAATGGAACACAATTTAGAAAGCGCCATTAATCGCACAGAAAAAGAAATCATCCAAACCTACTCCTCTCACGCTCCTTGGGCCAGCCTCATTCACCCAGCCCAGTTCATAGTCAGTCACCATATTCCACGTGGTGGGCGGTAGCTTACACCACCTAGCCCACAAACGTTATGTTTCCCCGCCCAAATTCCCTAAATCCGTCGAGCCACATCGCCCATCATTTCCATGCGTAAATTTCGTGACTTCTCCCACCAATCCTCTGAGAGTGACGTTCAGCGGAAGGGGCTGACCACTGGGACGTTGAGGCCCCCGAGCGGCCGAGGAGAGTAGCTGTTTGAAACGTCTTTATTGGAGTAAAGGGGTACGACTTGGGCCTTGGTCGGCTGTGGCCTCACTCTTCCTTGGCAGCGATGGTCTTTCGCAAGCAGAAAACGACCGTGACCTTTCGCGCTCAATGTCCCATGTTTGAGATAAGACGGCTCGTGGCAGTAAACCGGAGCAGCGTTCACGGCGCGACCGGCGCGACGTGCTAAAAGAGCCGTAAGCGAGCAAATCTCGAGGCGGCATCATCTCCGAGGCGGCATTCGTGTACGCGTGAAACACTGGCGGCTGTTTAGCCAAGCCTCGAGGCCCTCCTCCATTTCTCTACCGCGTAAACCAGGGTAATGTGTGAATGGAGTCCCAAAAGGAAGCCGGGGCCGCGGGAGTCGCGTGGCGACGATCGCGGGAGAGCGGGGCCCGCTTTGTCCCCTCGGCGGTGGGCCCACCCCGCTCGGGCTGAAGGGGCCCCCGGAGGGAACCCCGGCTGTGATTCTCCGTTACCCGAGCTCTCGGGCGCGCTGTTACGGCACGTAGCGCGCGGCGACCGCCCCGTAATTGGACGTTCTCGTCGAGAGATCGCGAGGCACTCCAAGTCGACCGAGAGCTCTGACTTTGAGGGGCTCGCCGCCGCCGCCGAGATAAGTGGGGGCCGGAGATGCGCGCGCGCGTGCGTCCTCGTCGCTCGAGCTCTTTCTCGGCATGCTGTGGGGTCGCGCCGCGCCGGCAGTGACTGCTGCCAGTGTCGTACGGAACGCGTTCCTCATAGACGCTTTACAGCAGCTGTGCATGGGCGCCGCCATAACTGACCTTCAGTTTTTGTTTCCCCTTATTACGTTTACTTCACTTCATTATTACCATAGCAGGCCAGGTTATTGCCATCTTAGATTTTATTCTGTCTTTCTCCCCAGCATTGGTCATTGTGGAGGCCTGTCCACACCAATTTCCGTGGCTCGGTATCTCGGTAAAACAAGGGAAGGTCAGCAACGGCGGATGTATTCTGGCGCGTGTGTACAGAGTCTATAGGAGGAACGCCGCCGTTCCATCTTGCATCTGTGGAACGGGAACGTAGCGTTACATTTTGATAAAACGACAGGTGGAACGGCGTTCCTTTTTTTTATTTATCTGCAATCTTACTGAGGATTTAGTAGGCATTCAGGCTGTTTATAATTGACTATTTAAACCTCCGACTTCAAGGGATGGGAAAGTGTTCGAAATAAAGTTGAAAACAGAAAACCGAAAAGCAAATGAACGTTCAGCTTTTTTACTTTAGTGAAGAGGAAAGACCAGCGAAGCTGTTTTATGGTGGGAATGAAGTAACGGCTGGCCGCAAGTCGGCAACCCAGAGTGGAAAGGCTAGAGATGGCCGCCATCTATGAGCGACGGCGGCAACCAGACAGCCGGCAATCCGGTTTTTCTGGTTGCCGCCATCGCTTATAGATGGCGGTAGCTGTCCAGAGTTTTGTGTCATCAGGTCTTTTGAGGACGGACACGATCCTGGGGAAACTAGCCCTTAACAGCTCCGCTGTAAAACAAAATGTGATCTTTGCGACTCGACACGTAGTTCGACGCGGATCTTATGTACAAATTATCCGGCGCAATGATTTATTAAATTACGCAAAGGTAACGTTTAGCGTAAACACACGTTCGAGTCTTAGAAACATAACGAACGCGTTTCTTTCGAACCACTGATACTTGTAAGGGGAACTCGTTCCAAGATTGAGGAGGAACGAGGAGCGAGCTTTCGATCCTGTTTTTTGAAGAACGTGGGCAACACTGGCTGCCAGGGCTGGGGTGACAGGCCCTCTCTTGCGCCCGCGTACTGCTCTGTAGTGTGCTCGGAGAACTGGGCCGGTCGGACCTCGATTCGGAGAAGCAGGCTACAACCCTAACCGGTTGAAGAAAAGAGGGGGCGTCTTTTTTTACATGAGCTGGAACCGAGACGCCGAACCGGGCGTTGTGCTTTAAAATCGGGAGGCATCGCTTTATTTAACGAAACGGGCCACGTCTTTGGGTACTGGCACTGCGACAGTCGTTCCCCTAAGTGTCGAGCTCTACTTTCTCACTTGTATACACTTCCTGAGCTTCTGTGGACGTACTACTCGCAACTTTCAATTTACCGAAGTAGACAAGTTGCTATCGCGCTCCCGACGATTCTCTCGTCCTTTCGTCTTCTTTTTTCTCATCTAGTTCTAGTTATGACTTTACTGAAGCCGACCGCTGTAATCGCCTTTCATTCGAGAGGAACGGGTTCTGTAGACGTGAAATTCGCCACATGGACTGCGCGAGAAGAGAGACAGTCGGGTTACGATGTGAAAGGCGTTTACAGTGCTCGGCCATGGATTTGGACCGACGATGACGAGGAGCCTGTGCACGCTCTTCAAGAACTGCTGTACGCGGAAGTCAACTGGCGACCTGTATTTCCAAGCCTACGGTTTCGGAACGACTCGATGAGAACCGTCAAAGGACGCGTCTCAAAGCGGACATCACGTCTGACTTGGGGCACTCCCCGGAGTCGGCCGGTCCAGGCCACCAGCGTCGGAGATAGGGAGGTTGCTCTCGGTGCAATCAAGCACACAACACGCGAGACTGGACTTCACCTCTATATTGAATGGCCTTCGCCCGTTTTCTAGCCGTCGTTTAGGGATACGCAACTTCGGTAAAGGGAATCTAATTTAGTGAGTTGAGCGCGTTTAGAAAATTACACAGTAACGAAAGAAATGCATAAAAGGGACGACACCGACGTCGTCCCTTTTATGTATTTCTTCCGTTTCTGTGTGAAAACTAATTGTCTTTCGATAACGAGTTTGGTCTAGGCAGTCGAAAAACAACCTAACCAAATTAACCCGTTTGATTCTACAGCAGCCCATTTTGAATGGCTCGCAAAAATCGGTTTCTTCAACATATCTGCTGCAATTTACTACAGAGGTGCAGCTAGGTTATGGAAGCATGGAGTGAAAATATCAACGTAAGAATCGGCGAAGTCTAAATCTAAAGGTCGACACGCAACGTCAGTTTCGTAGCTAGGCTGAACTTCCCCTCGGTTTTCTCCTGTCCCCGACTGCGAGGCTGCACCGGAGGAGGGGCGAGTCTGTCCGCGAGAGGAGGCTTCGCGCACTGTCGGCCGCCTCCTCGTCTCGGAAGGGAGCTGATCGAACCCCGGGTCGAGGACGAGGCCGGGGAGGGAGGGGGCCGGCGGAGGCAAAGAGGTCGCGCGCCAGCCTCGGCGAGACGATCCGCGCGAACCCTCTCGCACAGGCGCCGAGGCAGTCGACCCCCGTGCCCCATTCCCTGGCTACGTCATCGTAGTTGCGTGCGCGGATTACGCGGATACCGGGGGCGAGCCCCTCCCCCGACCTGTCCGTATAGGCTTTGGCCGAGCGGCGTGCGCTTACGTTAATCCGCAGTCGGTTCTCCCGCTCGCAACCAAAGTGGAGGGGAAAAACACGAGTGCTACGAGGCACACGAGCGACCCTCGTCGGGACAAAACAAATCTCCGGCGGATTATGACGAGGCGCCCCGCGGGTCCTTCGCGTTCCGAAACCCCCGCTCTCGCTCGAGCCTCGGCGAGGCTGGCCGAGCCGCCGTACGTCGGTGCCAGCCCGTCCTTTTGCCGTTCTTGTCTCGTTCCGTGTCTGGTGTTCATCGAACGGACTCGCGCGGGGAACGGCGAGCTTCGAGCGCACCCACCGGACGGGGCAGCGATGGCATTCGCCGGCATTCCTGTGCCGTTCGTGGAACGCCCACCCGGTTGTGTATAGGGACGTTTAGTGAGAGCGAAGGGTGGGGGGGGGGAGGTGTTTTGAATTGTCGCCGACTCGTGTCTAGAGTGACGAGTTGTCCGGATCAACCCGCTTACTAACTTGTTCTTTTTTTTTAATGCTGTTCGCAGTGGCGATTTTACGCGGAGCGACACACAGGCGAGAGTGTGGGGTTTAGTAACCGCGCGAATTACCAGAATTCGAATTTTCAAATTACCTCGGTGACTTCTGATTCGAACAACGGCGTTATTTCCGCTCGGGCTGCAGAATAGCGCATGTAGGATATCTATGAACGTTCTTTAGGCGATATTAATAATTTTATATGTAAAAACGTCTGATAGGTAGGAAGACGCACGAAGAAAAAGGAAACGTAGCGGGTGTTCCCACAAAACATTAGAGGGTTTTTCAGTAAGTCAGTGAAGTACGCGTTTCAAGATCTCAGCCACGAAGGATGGCACTAAGATGCCGAAGTTTCAGATTAGGGTGTTATCCGAACCAAAAAGCTTAAAATGGTATTCAAAAATGTTAGTGGGAGGGCAGAGTCCTCCGTGGATAGTAGGCTCAATTCGTTCCACGAACTTCCATCGTGGAGAATATTTGGTATTCACTTCGGAAGTAGAAAGCAGCTACGTCCTGTTACTAAATTTTAACGTCCTACGTTCGAGTTCTATTCAACTGCAGTGTTTCTAAATGAACAAATATTTATAACAAACGAAACAAATTTATAAACACGTATTTTGTTATTATTCGTACTTCGACACATCTAGCGTTAAATCCAAGTTTTTTTTTTGTCAAACTACGAGTGCTCTCTGCATCAAAAAGAAATACACACGTGCTTCCGACATTACCTTTTTTCGCATATAATTCGGTCAAGTTTACACCTAGAACGCTCTCGACAAATGTATCTCTCGAATAAGAGCAAAAGATATGTACCCGTAATCCGACCCCTCCCCTCTAAGCAGCTCTACAGCGCGCACAAAACACGTGGTCCCGTTTTCGAGCCAGGGTGGGACAGCCACGCGCGGTCGGAATGTGGATGGATGGCGCAGAGCTGCGGTTTTTGTTCCCGCCGACGTTCGCTTTCTCCTCGCTTCCATCGTTTCCTACCTCTTCGCTGTTTTTGTTTCCTTCCCGAACGCGACTTTGGCCTCGGGCAACAATATTTCCCGCCGACCCTCGAAGCCCTCTCGCCCTCGCGTCATACTTAGGGGATAATCTTGCGACTCGGCCTCTGTGCACCCGCTTTTTGTTGTGCGCCGGGCCATGTCGAGAACAGAGAGAATGCGTTTTGCGAGTGTGTGTGGGGGAGGGGAGTCAGGACGCTTTTATTTGCCTCGTTTCCGAGGCCATGTCGCCGGGTCCTCGAGCTCCCGGGGTCCAGGAACAAATCCCAACGAGCGGCTGAGGATGCTGACCAACCCTCCGGGGTCCCCGGCCGCGCCGCTCTTGGGGTTCCTTCCTCGAGGGCCCGCGGTGCGCGGGGGTGCTTCGAAAACGAGAACTGTGGACATTCCAAGCGCGAACAGCGTATACGTAAAAGGGGACTGTATTGGGGGGCTTCTATAGTGGGACTTTCTGGCACCGTATATATGGTGTTCTGTTCGGAAGCCGCTGGAGATACTGGATTTCGCGAGCCTGCTGAAAATCTAGCGAGGTTTTCGAAGGCGGTTGTTGTTTAATAATAGAGAAGTGCGCCACCAAAAGCGTGGTTATTCTTATTTTGTTTATTTTTGTGTGAGTGTTGTGTGAATGTGTGTGGTTGGGTCTTCGAAGAAATCAGACACCGAGTGGGATGTCGTGTACCTAAAAAATGCAGGATTTTAGTACGATTTTCACGAATGACAGCGGAGATTGTCTTTGTGGCTTCAATTGACGCGTAGGTTCTCGTGCGCCGCCCTAGAATTTCCAGCATGGTTCTATTAATAAAATTCTTTTCCGAGAAACCTGAAATCAATTACGCGTTTCTGATAGCTTAAAGATTAGTCTAGGAACAAAGGCATGTTAGCCTTTTGCACCAATGTTTGTTTCGGGTGGAAAAGTAAAACCAAATAAAAATACTAAAACTAAGTTTCGCTTTGAACCCAATTGCCATTTGGCACAATAAAAAGCTCACTGGTTGTGTAAAGAAGCGTGATTGCATTTTGCGCTGTTTTATTGAATGGCACAATGCCGGAGATAATGCGTCGTTTGTGTGCATGTATCTTATCCTTAGCTAACTTGCGTCTGAGTCATTATTATTATTTTTTTATAGACACTTTGCAGAAGCTGTGCATGGGCGCCACCATAACCGACATTCAGTTTTCGTTTCTTCTTATTTCGTTTGCTTCACAATTCCTTATTACCGCTTCAGGACGGGTTATTTCTATGACTGGGTACTTGATCAATTAACACTTCGAATTAATCGATTAATGCGTTATTAACGAATAAGTTTTTAGCCGGTTGACAGGAATAAATTTTCACAAGCAAAGTAAAAATGCCACGCTTTTGACTACGCAGACATAGAAGAGTACATTTGTATAAAGGCAAAGTGTAGGTTAAATTTTGATATAAAGTAAACTCTAGGGGCGAGATTTGTAACTCCAAATAAGTGGAGAAGGTTAAACGTGTCTCTGCCACTTCAACGCTGTGCGAGTGTCCGTTTAGCGCATTTGACTATCCTCAACAATCAAAGGCAATACTCTATTGTCAGAGAATATCAATGAACAAATTTTTATGCATAGGTGTGAACAGAACCGAATAATTGATTGATTCATCAGTTAAAGAGGGACGAATAATCGGGTTAAATTGTTTTAATTGACGCCCAGCCCTAGCATATTTCTATTTTAGGTTCGACTGTGTCTTTCTCCCCAGCATTAGCCTTTGTGAAGGCTCGTCCACACCTGCGTCAGTTGCTTGGCCTCTGAGTAAGACGAGAGAAGGACAGCAGTGGCGGCTCTAAATCTGAAGAGTGTGTAAAACGTCTATAGGTGTTTGCCCGTCATGCCGTGTATGTCAACATTGTGATAATCTAGGTTATTGTGCTTAAATGTTGTGATAGCGATCAGTTTCTGTACATTTGTGTCTTTCTTTTGATTGCTGTATTATTTCCCCACTTTGTCACTGCTGCTGTAGGCGGTCAGGAACCCGTCAAGCTGTACCTCACAGTTTTTTTTTCCTGATCGCCACCATCATCCTATAGTGGAAATAAACACTATTATATATAAAACGACATAGTTCGTGCCACATTTAGTCTAACCTACTTTGGGTTTCTTCCTGTCAGGTCTAGCCAGTGGGAACGTCCCCGGCGTTGCGTTCTAACGCGTCGCGGAAGCAGGTTCGTCACTGCGACGCTTGCCATGGTTCTCGGGGCGTAACACGCCAGTTGTTTTTATAGCAGAAACAACGCTTATTCCTAAACGAAACACAGTCGTGTATACGCTGGGGGCCGCCGCTGAAGGTGGCATCGTCCGGCGTTTAAACGGTGTCGGCCACGATGATGTCTAGTAGTCACGGGGGTGTCTGGTCACCGAAGTGTGCCGGCCGTGTGTCCCCCATCGTACTCCCCGCGCGCGCTCTTGGCTCCAGCGTGACATGCCGAAGCTGCCGTGCGGGAGTCTGCAAAAGCAACGTCGAAAGCAGTTTGGAAAACACAACAAAAGCAAGGTGATAATTATAATACATACTTGACACGTTCTAGATATAAAAATCATTAGAAAGCATAACCGTTAGAAATATAAGATCGTATCGTTGCCTTCAACAGTCTCAGTGAGTTAGCCTGCAGAATTTCGGAAGGCAAATTATTGAAGACATCATGTGCATAAAGTTCGCGTGTAGACCTGCCGTATCGAGTTCGAAGGAATTTCGATCTCTTGAAAACGAAGCGAACGAAGTGAAGGGTTTGTGATTTTGAAATCATCTGACCAAAAGTAGCGTAACTCAACAGTTTGAATAAATTGTGCTCGGAGACATGACAATTTTTGGTAGTGAAACAAGTCAGTATAGCGTCAAGAATCCGCATGCCATTAGAAACACCTTTCAATATATTTTCCGAAATACAATCAATTTTGTAATGCCAGTAGCCGGAACAGCTTCCAAACGCCATAACCCCATACCTTAATACACTGTATGCAGGCGCGTGGGTGATTACTTTACGTACTAAAAAAACAAGTGATTCGTTATTATATAGCGGGCAACAAGCAATCCTCAGTTTTGCACAAAGGGATATCAGTTGAGTACTCCAGGTTAGAGCACAGTCGAAAACAATGCCAAGGTATCTTACACTTTCGACACATACTAAAGGAAGATATTTGTAAGATACGCATTTTGAGTGATGTAAAACAGAGGGGAGATCCAGTTGCACGTATTTAACGGGAATATGGAAACAAATTAGTTTGGTCTTATATTCATTGATGTCCATTAGGTTTTTTTGAATCCAGTTCATGACTGCATGTGGTCGCAGGGCATTCCATTGAACGGACAGGATCTTCGTAATTAATATGACGCGTGACAATGACCGCGCCATCTGCGTATTGATGCAGTCTGGCCCCACAAATAAATGTAAGAATATCAGAGACAGAAGTGGAGATATAATTGAGCTCTGAAGTTCACCTGCTCTCAATATTGTTCGTGTTCTTCGTGACTTTGCTACAATTACAAGCGATTTGAGCGATTTGTAAGGTAGTTTGAAAGAAGAGAGAAAAAAATAAAACACGTTTACAATTCCCTGTAATGCCAAATTAGAGCGCAGCTCTTGAGGAGGAAGAGAAGGGAGGGTACGGAGAAGAGGGAATCCTCTCCTCCTTCACCCTACCCTCCTCCTCCCCTCCTCCTCTACTTCTCACTTCTCCCTCCTCCTTTCCTTCTCTCCCTCCTCCCGTCCCTCCGTCCTCCCTCGTGACGTCACTCGGGAAGGCCTCGTGAAGGTCACTGTGTAAGTCGTGACCTTCACCGTGACCTTCGTCGCGACCTTCATGAGTGACCTCTGTGATGTCACTCGTGACCCTAGTGACCCTCGTGACGTCATTATTGGAAAAGCCCCATAATGCAACGCGCAATTACGCCGACGGCGACGGCGACGCGACGCCGACGCCGCTCAAGCCGGAGACGGGCACCTGAGAGCTGCGCTCTAAATCGGACCACGAAGCCGAAAACTATATAAAATTTTCAGTATGAGTGAATGCCTAACGGTATCAAATGCTCTTGATACATCTAAAAAAAATAGCGCAGCTAACAAGGTGTCTCTTCAAACCGGAAAGTAGCAGATCTACAAAGTCCTCGAGCAATGGCTGCGTTCCCCTCCCCTGAACAAAACCAAACTGAACTGGGTGAAATAACATTATTGACATCCATAAATGATGACATAATATGAAACGTATGTTTTCTAAAGTTTGTGCAATAATCGGTAACACCAAAATCGGGCGGTAGCTTTGAGTCTGAATCTCTTCTTCACCTTCGAACAAGGGCCTCACAACTGCGGTTTTTAGTGTTTTTTTTAACATCGAAACTGCTAATAAAACCATTTTGGCATAAGAAGAAGTACTTGTTTCAAAGTACGTCTTCTTATGCTAAATGGTTTCATTAGCAGTTTTATAACCGTGTAATTCCTACAAAGATCATACACTCAAATGCCGTCGATTCCTGGCGATTTCAAAGATTTGAGACTGAATAACAACGAATGGGATCGGTATCAGTCGGCCAAGTCACAGGAAGGTTCGAACATAGTAAATAAAGTTTTGATGATTTGGTTGTGCCATTCAACAGTTTTTTTTTACAATCTTTTTGAGATTGTAGTTGGAAGTTGCTTATAGAAAGCTATCCATCAGGTAGTTGAATAAAAAAAAATAGGAACGTAGAATTGTCTAGTGCTTTACCCATAGTGACTATGAATTTCCGGAGTTTTATACCGTGCAGTACTACTAAATTTGTAAAGGTCAATTTTCTCAATTTTACATTCACTGAATCAAAAGTGTCTAAGACCAACAGTTAGAATAAATAGAGAATAGAAACAAGGCGAGTGCACTTACACTATCGCGTAACGCGTGTCACAGCGACAGCAGCACTATCATTCGAGCAGACGAACCCGCACACCTGTATGCGGGGGCGGATTTATGGGTCAGAACTGGGAGGGATGGGAGGCATTCGACTGGCTGGCGCAGAGGGGGGGGGGGGCGTCGGCTGAGGTATGACGTTACGGTCTAAACGTTGCCCAGATCTATTTGGTTGATCCAATACTTGCTTTGTTACCAAAAACTAAACTTTTGGCTGGTGTACATCAATGATTTTATTAAAACAAAGTTGACCTTCAAGAGCTGCGTGCGAAGCAGAGGCGTTACCACAAAGCGTTAATAACCCGCTCTATACTTTTTGGTTTTTGTAGTACTTGATGCCCACTGCACATGCTCCCTGAAAAAAAGGAAAAAAAAGCTGATAACAAATTGCTGTTGTAGCACTGTCAATGCCATAAGGTCGTGCCGCGAGAAGCGCGTTCACGCGCTCAGTAACAAACGGAACAAAAGCGTTCACAACAAAATGGTGAGATGGTTACTTCGTTGCGAACGCTTTTGTTTCGCACCGTGGGTCGCGTGAACGCGACGCCGATGTCCAACAATTTCGCCGTGACGTGTCGAAGCTATCACTGTGACTGTATACCTGTGGATTAACGCAAGACTGCTCAATCTTCTTTCTTTTTTACGCCTCACTTTTAGCACGGATTCATTGCTTTTTGACACGTACTCTGTGAGCGCGTGCACGCTCGAGGTCCCGGGAGCTTTCGCGTAAGACGACCACGCCACTCTTCGGGAAGGTTCCCACTAAAGGCTGGTTCACACGCCCCATTTTCCCGTACGTTTTCTTACGTTACGTATAAGTCACCGAAACATTCGAGTCTCGATGTCACGTGCGAGGCTGTCTCCCTAAACTGGTAGCCACGTTCAATATGAAGCACAGATGTTCCGGGTGACTTGTGGCGTAAGCAAACGTAAGCTTTTGTAACGTAACCTAACGTTTTAAAACGGGGCTGTGTGAATCATGCCTAGTGGCGTAACTAGATGTGACGGCGCCCATGGCAAATGAAATTTCGCGCCCCTCATAGCCCATGGCAAATAAAATTTCGCGCCCCTCGCGTAGCCCCACTGCCGTTTTTTTCCATAGGGCACATGTTGGGTGAACTCGGCTTGGCGCCCCCTCCCAAGTGGCGCCCGGGGCACTTGTACCCCCTGCCCCCCCCCCCCCCTTGTTACGCCACTGACCATGCCTAACAGCCGTCGCTGTAAAAGTCCGGCGCTGTCCTCTCGCTGGCGGCGCCCGCGCGTGGTCGCAATGGCGAAACGGTGCGACCGCCATGGCGAGTGTCAGAAACCACTGTCTTCGAAACTTTATTATAAGATAAACGCCTGAAAGCAAAAAATACAAAGCGTTGATTCATTTTTTTTGGTTTACATTGCTTGAATTATTTTTGCATTGACAACATAAAGAAGAAATACGCTTTAAATTTGCAAACGTATCACGGTAGCCAGCCGCAATGCGCTGTCACATTGTTCCATGAAAAAAACAAAAAAAACACGAACATTTGTTTTTTGATATATGAGGGACTTGGGAAATCGGGACAAGGAGGAAACAAACGGCGTCCATAGTCCGTTCGTTGCTAAAAGGACAGGGCGGTGGAAGATAGGGGCTCCTTGGACCAGTCCAACGTCGGTCCTGCACCACGGGACCACGCTCGCTGCTCATACGCACGCGCCGGGTTCAGGGTCACTCGTTGTAACGCTGGTGGTTGATTGGTAAGGCGAGTACGTTGCTTACACCGCCCTGTCAGCATAGCGGGGAACGGGAGTACTACAGCCTGCCCCGTCCCCTTCGCTACCATCCCAGATACGACTACGTACGGACAGGACGCCCCGAAAGGAGGCTTCCCCTCACGCGGTCTCTCCGTGCGGAAGAGCACCCTTGTCAGGCGCGCCTGCCGGGCCCGTTTCGTTCGTGGATCGGGGGATAGCATCCCTCGACACACAAACAAGGGACGAGTCCGTTCAAGCACTGCGGCTTGATGGCACGTTGAGCGAAAGCTGGCGCTGGTGACGCGCTTATGAGGGATTCATATCCTATACGTTACAATTTTAATACGAGACGGCGCAGTGCCGGCGTGAATTCATGTAATCAACAGCGCGTGATTTTGTTTATATGCGTGATACAGGCACCTCGGTGACTTTCATTGGCTAAATCGCCCGATTAGGGAGGAGAATTAGACGCTCTTTTAAGGTGGAGTATCAATCCGCTCTTTAATTGCGCGGCATAAAAATTTTACTGTGTGAGTATTAATTGAAGTGACAGGTAATATAGAGATGATAACTGGGATTTTCGGTTAAATGCTTTTTGTATTAATTTATTCGTGTTCTTTATTATTTTCTCTCGCTTTCTCGACTCTGGCATGCGAAATGTGTTAATGAAAGATGAGACATCGTAATATTTATTTTAGTAGCGCTGTTTTTTGTTTAAACATGCCTATGACGTCATCCACGTCTGTTCTCGTTCCAGCAGACGGAGTGTCCTTGTATCGCGTCACGAATGGTTGGGCCCAGGTGACCACCGCCACTGTAGGGTTCCCTGGTTTGTTGACGTCATCACAATTTTCGGCGCCAGACAATTAGAGTGGAGAGCAATTCCGCGATAACTTACGCGAATTACGCAATTACGCATTTCGCATTCACGCGAAAGTAAACACCCAAAGTTTGATGTTTCTAATCCCTTGAATGCTAGCTGCTAAGTGGCAGGCAATATCATGCTTTTTGTTTTCTTTCGTAATGGTTCAATTGATTAATTACCGTAATTAAGAAGTGACACAATTGGCCATTTAGCTGCATAGTGTTTTGTTAAATTAGTAAACAATTTAGTACGTCGTTCTTTTAACATGGAGAAATTATTTCACTCCAGTCTTTCACTGACAACTCTGAACGCATATGCAAATTCTTTTTCAAAGCGATAGGGCTCCGTTTATGTTTATTTCTATCTACGTTGCATTTTATGAAGAATATCTCTAGTGTTCATCTAGAAGACTTTCTTTTCTTTTCTTTTTTTTTCTTCTGGGATGTCTGAGTCAATTTAGAAAGAAAACGCCGCAGATGATACCTCACTTCGTCAGAACTTTCAATATTATTAAGACGCTGAAATCTTGTCTATTTATAAGCCTGCTGGTGCGAAATATAGATGGTCGAATTTGCTTTCTAGCCCAACTTTCTCGAATAGCGGGATTCCACGCACAGCTGGCTCTATCAGGGTAGTGGATGTAGTACCCCGCGAACCTCACGGAATATTGATCGCGCGTTCGCAGCACCGACACTAAAAATAACGTCACACGTTCGGGCACATTTTTCAACCTTTCTCGGGGCTCATTATTCGTCTTTCCTTTTTCGTTCGACAACACGCGCTTTGGGGTCGATAAAAGATAAATAAAATAAATAAAGAAATAAAAGACTAGGCAGCGATCTGCTCGTCTCCATACCGTCGGTCCCCAAAACTTTCCAGGCTAAACCTAAACGCGGCAAGCACGCTGACGCCTACCCTTTCCACCTCCTCCCTCGCCCAGGCCACCCGGAAAACATCAAGCGGCCCGTAGGGTCCTGGGACGCCTTGCAGCGCCAACGCGAGCCTCGGATCCTCAACTCTCTCGGCGGCAGCGGTTATTAAAGAAGGCGCAATTAGCGGCCAAGCCGCGAGCTGCGGGCGCCTCTCCCGCTTTGCCCGGTGCCAAATTGATAAGGCCCTCGCGCTCCCCCTCCTCTCCGCGTCCCGTCAGAGCGCGAGCGGGGAAGCGAGCACGCGCCCGATTTTGGCAATTAATTCTGGCCTCCGGCGGCCGAGGCAGCGCTGCCGCCGTGAGGAATGCGTGCTGGGCTCGGACCCCGGGCTCGGAGCAGGCAGAGCGCGGGCGCGTCTCGCTAGCGTCGCTGGCGTCGCTGCTGTCGGCGCCGCTGGCGCTAACGTTCGCTCCCTTCAGAGCGGTTCGAAAGAGGGAAGAGAGAGCCGAATCTAATTTCCGAGACGCGAGAGAGGAGGAGTGGTTCAAGGTGGAAGTCAGCCGTGCGGAAGCCAACGGGAGAGCCGGCGAAGGTCCGGGTTTCGGCCAATGGCGGGGGTCCGGGCTGTTGCCCCGGGCGACCACGCGGACCGATCCCGGGGGTTTCTCTGGGGCGCCTTTCCAGCGCCATCGTGGCGTTAACGCGGCGCGGGCTGCCGCGATGGGAGTCGGTGCGCGAAACGAGCCTGCGAGGATGGAGAGGAGAGTGGCATCGGGCTCAGGATGCCGCTGCCTCCCTTCTGGGGTCCGCGCGCTGGGCCGGCCGGACTACTGACGGATGAAGTCGCCTTCGTTTCCAGCGGCGGGATTTCTCAGAGGTGGCTGTGATTTTTGCGCAGCTGGAAGTTAGAGGAACAAGCAGCCATTCATCTTCGTGTATTTGGGAAAAGGGGCTCGAGGAGTTCGGGGATACTTCCCAGAACTTTTGCGTCACATTGGTATAACAGAATATTCGCCTTGAGTCGTACAAGATTCGAAAGTGTCATCCTACCATTGCGAGCAACCCGCAGAATATTTGCACTGTGACGGGTTTGTGCATGTTCTGATTGAGGTAAACTCCGAGATTCTTCTGGTTGAAGCGACTACTTTGCCACGTTTTAACGCAATTTGGGAGCACCTGTTCAAGATTAGTGAGAGATGACGTTTGGAAACTGTAGGGCAAAAATTAATAGATTCAAACTTCTGTATACCTTTATCACGGCAAGTTTAATATTCGCATTGAACAATAAATCACCTTTTCATCAAGCGGATCGGCAAGAATCAACCACACCAGATCAATTACGCAATGCAGATTTAAACATAATGTTTTCAAATATATTTTTCCCCGGGCAATTCAAGATTGGAATTCACTTTCACATGAAATTGCCACGCTTTCACCACTCACCAGTTTTGATAACGCACTTCATCAGATATATGTTTGATCGCATTTTGTGGCTGTATTCATTATGCATATATTAATATGAAAACTTCCACTCCTGCTAAGGCTTTCAACTGAGAACTGCAGTATCAAATAAATAAATAATAATAATATTCTGGAACAATCAAAATAGTTTTCTACGAAGCATGTACTGAGCTTATAAAACTGTTTTTTAGTTAGTAGAGGTGAACACCGTAGAGGCATATGCTGGTTTGCCGTCCAAGGAATGCTAGGACAGTTTAAAGCGGTAATCAAAATTTCACCAATACATATGTAAATACGTATGTAAGCGTAACAACCAATCTGCTGAGTGGCCATATTTGATTTACTGATTCTTCTCCACGTTTCGAGGACTCGTAGTTTGCAAAGCACATCGAGCTTTCCCCAAGTGCGTGTCGCACCTCATAACTGATCACTGTTTTCACGTAACATATATGTGCAACGAAACTCTACCTTGTTACTTTTAGACTGCACGAGTCCATAGAAAAACAAAGTAGCGAATCGATCTAAAACAGGAGAGCGTGTAGAGGGGCGGTCGTCCCAAGAATAAAAGCGAAAAGGGTTGGTGTTTACTCAGAGACGCTTGCCCCTGCTTTTGCTGCGCTCCGCAGGGTCCCGGAGCACTCCCCGTCTTGGAGACTGCGCGCGCAGCGGTCCTCACCGTGTATGCCGCCGAGTGTCGTGCGACTGCGTCTGTTTGTTGCGGGAAGGTGGAAGAAGGGAAAAGGAAGGGTAGGCCCCGGGAAAAAGGCGAGCTCGGGCGCTTCGTGAGCGCTCCTCACTCGCCCGAGCTGTCGAGCAAACACGGGGGCCCGGGGTGACGCGGCGGGCCTTGCACACCGGAGCCAGGTCTTCTTGTTTGCGGCGCGGATCATTTTTGTCCATCTTCTTCTTTTATCGATTTCCGTCTTTCTCGCGGCCTTTGGCGAGGCGGCTGCCGCTGATGCTACTGCCACTATACAGCGACTGCCGGAAGGCCGGTGGAGATGCTGCGCCTTGTCCTGTGTATACACGGGCGTGTGTGTACGCGGCGCGCGCGAGCGAGCTGGCGGCGCACGCGCCGTGTTGGACCAGAGGGGGACGGGGAGAGCGGGTCACCGGAGTCTTCGCTAGAGCCCGGGTGGGCGTCGGGGACGTCACGTCAGCAGCTCCGGGGATCCGCAGGAAGTCGGATCTTTTCGGGATGCCGGAAGGAGGGTCTTTGTGCGGCGCGCGTCTGGCTCTCTGCCTGCCCGTGTTCGTTGCACGTCGCTGTTCGACGCACCCCTCGGCACGTGACGTTTCGGGGAAGTCCTCGTCTTCCGGTTCGCTTTAAAGTAGACCTTCCGGCAGCACTCATTTCGAGCGGGGCTCGTCTCTCGAAAAAGAGAGGCGTGTGCGAAGCTGTTGAAAAAAAACAAAAATAAAAACGAACAAACAAAACCTGCCCGATGTGTTAGAAGCATTCTTGCTGATTGAAAGGAAGACGAGGATCGAGGAAAGAGAAACAGCATCAATCGCAGAAGATAGCGAGCCGTCCGTATCGTATGGTATATTTTAGCGCCCTAAATATGTTGGAAGGGGCCAGGGATTTTGGTTTTCGACTCTAGCCACCGCCATTTTCAGTTTGGACCGGCGCTGCATAACTGCAATCACTGGTGCGTAATGGGCGGTAGGCATCCGAGGCTAGACACGCGTCGTGCTACACTTCCCGTTTACAGCAGAAAAGCGGGGAAGTTCTCGCCGTTTCGGGAGTGACCAACATCCCACTGTCCAGACCTCCGTACGACAGATTCGTCCTTGAGGCGCTTCGACCTCAACACCGTTCGACCCGCTAGTTAATTGACGTTGGAGGGTCGCGATAAAATGAAGAATTCGAAATATTGTTTGAGGGATTTTTATATCATCATTGTTTCAAAACGTTTGTACGAGTCCTCTGTTATCGCTGAGATGATGAATTTAGATCATTTAGATTGTGCCGATTTTAACCGGCCGTGAACCTTCAAGCACTCTTTTTTTTTTTGTAGCGAATTATTTTGAATTCAAGCTTATTCCGTGCGACGATACTGTTAATCTTGCATGCTGTCTCACCAACGCCACCTAGATACTGACAAGACCCGCTTACTCTCCCCCATAACGCCCCACTAAGGGTCCGATTACGAGCAACGCGGCTGTTACATTTTTATAACATTTTTCAGCATACTCGGGTGATCCTATTAGCGCGGCCACTAGCCAGCGGTGTCCGGACATCTAGTGTTACCGTTAGTGCTGTGGAGCAGGAACGTTGCCGAAGGCCTTGCATGTATAGGGGTGTTGCTATCACGCGATTCAGACGCCACCTACGACAGCAACCCCAACACCCGCGGGTAGGTCCGTGGTGGGTTGGATGAGGATGCTTGCTCCAAAACCGAGACTCAGTACCAGGTAAACGTTCTCGGTTACATCTGAACAGGAACACAGGCACACTGGGAAGGGGGGGGGGAGGGAGAGGGGAATTTGGCGGCACTGGCGGGATAAATGCGGTGAAATCCGGATAATGTCTGCCGCCAGCGCGGGATCCAATCCTGAGCGGCGCCACTTTGCAACTCCTTTCTGCCGCCGGTCGTCCTCCCGCACTCCATTATCGGATTAAGCGTGGCCGAGGAAACCTTTTTTTTCTTCTTTTTTGGCTCCTCGTACGAGCCTGCGAACCGGCGGACCGAGGAATTGGACGCGGCTTCTTGTGCCCGGCACGAAAGCGACTCTCAGACGGCGGCGAGTTTGTTTGGAGAAAGCGCTCTCTCTCTTGGCAACGACCGCCGCTGCGTTCGCCATTGTAGCGTCGCTTCTCACGACCAGGCAAATCCTTCTTAAGAGCTTCGCTTTCCCCGCGTCCTCCCCTCCGACCTTCTCAAACCCCGTGTCCATTCTATAAACTTCTGGTTGCGGCGCCGGTGCAAAGAGAGTCTTTTTCTTTCGGGGGGGAGTGGGACACCAGGCCCACACATTCAGTTCTCGGGATATACTGGCTTATACGGTCTCTTGTCGTGGTGCATGATCGCTCGTCGTATATGGACTGCGTTGGAGTGCTTTTCTCGCATTGTTGGCGGACGGGGGTGTGATATGTCTTGTGGTCTTTCTAGATGCATTCTGCTTGGGGAAACTACACGAGGAAAGCCACTAAACGAAATGTATGGCCAGGTGGAAGTGGCCGGCTCAGGGCCTGTTTTTTTTTTTTAGCCGACCGCCCTTCCGGTCTTTATAATTGTCCTGAGCTGCCCGGTGTTGCCACGCTACATTCGCAGCCCTTACTCGCTTTCTGCTCTGTTGTTCTGCGTGGTCTCCTGCGACGTAAAAGGTGCGGACAATGAGCTTTCTTTTTTGTATTCTTATCCTGCCGAAATTTGCACCTTCCACACTTTCTGCGGAATTTCACTCGTGTACGTCTCCTTCACCACTTTACATTTCTCTTATTATCGGAACGTTAATATTCGCAGCATCAAAAATTTTGCGAGCGCTTCTAATTTTGGTTTTGCATGAGGCTTCATGTTTACTTTTTTTTCTCTCTCAGGTTCCTAAGGTTTGGTGTTCCATGCGCAGAAACGACAAAATATGTCGACTACTAGAGCTATAAAAAGTTTTTATTTTATTGAGAAAAAAAAAAAAACTAAAAGTGCGCGAGTGAGCTCGTGGAAGCTAATCACGACATGAAACTACTCGAGGCTGGAGGAAGAAGAGTCGGAGCAGCTTTGAAGTCGAAGGTGAAAGACCGGGGAGGGGGACACGTCTCCCTTGCCGTATATATTTTCTTCAACTCCAAAGTTTTTTTTTTCTAATTCTGTTTTACTTAAGTCTACGTGTAGACTGTTTTATAATATAATTTCCTTTGTAATGTGGAATGTTTTTGTCTTACGTTTTCTGTTTAACTTTGGGGTTCCAGTCTAACTTGCATTGTTAGGCTTTCCACCATTGCCCTTCTGGTTTGGTCTCCCTCAGTTTTAATTTTCTCACTTCCCAGGCAGAAAGAGTCTGTCTCGGTGTTTTTCGAACACCTTGTTCTGTTAAGCGTGATATGCCACCATATCATGCTTTATTTTTACCATTTATCTTAGGTCTTTTCTGCTCTCACTGTTAAGCCTTCAGTCTTTACTTATGTTAAAATTTAAAGACGATTTTTTTTTTAATTTACAGTCCTTGTGTTTTTTGTGTTTCGTGGATTGTCGGTTTTTGTACTTCTCTGAACCTCTTGTTGGTGGTGAAACACCGAAGTCGTGTCGTCCCCTTGCCAAGTCCGCCTAAACAGAGATCTCACGGTGCCGCCGATTCACGTGTTTACAATTGCATTGAAACTCGCTCGCAGCCTACATGATAAAATTACAAAGAACTTCGAAGACTCCCTTGCACAATCGTGATATTAACCCGAGACTGGGGTAGAAGAATGAAAAAGTTTACGGCGGTAGAAAAAACAGAACGTTGAATTTGAGGTGTTGTTTGTCCCTATTTCTTTTCTTTACCACTGTTGACGTTGTTCTTCTTCTGCTCCAGTCTCGGGTTTATATCGCCAGCTTGCCTGCACATTAACTCTATTTAGATTGCGAACAAAAAGTCATGTTTTTGTCTGATTTATTCATTTATTAATTAATTTATCCATACTACCTGCAGCGGCCAATGGGAGCTAAGTTAGGAAAAACGCCGTTGAAAATGTACCTCCAAAATAAACAAACTCATAATCGGTGCACAATACCACACTTTCCTTAAACGAGACTTTCTGCACGAAGAAACACCGTAAGAAAACTCATTTGTAATCACACAGAAAACACATTCCATAATGTAAGAAAAAATAGTTTTAAAACAATCTACTACCGCATTTATTTTATATACCCGAGATATCAAAATCCTGTCAATTTTTTAATAAGTAAAAAAAATTATCTCGCCGAGCGCCTTCGCAGCTGCAGCGGTTGGCTCTCCCAGGTGCTCTGCGGAAAAGCAGACGCTCCAGATTTCTTAGAGTGTAGGTGGGTTAAAATTGAAAAGTAGCTTCGATATTCCAAGTTGTACTTATTATTTACGAGATTAAAAAGAAACTTCAGTTCACTAATTTGCCCGCGTTTCTCTAAAGGAAAACCGGTCTGAACATAAATTTCTGAAATTGACGTATTCCTTCCGTTTATATATTCACAATAAATCGTAATGCTTACTTGTAATGGTGGTGAAAACGTCTTTATTAATATCGCCCCATGGTTCCTTGTGAATCATTCTTTACCTATTGACATTATACTTAGTGTGCGGGTAGCAAACGACGTTGACATACTCAGTTGTTTACCAGCAGAAATTAAGATAAAAACACACACACACACACACACACACACACACACACACACACACACACGCACACACACACACACACACACACACGCACACGCACACGCACACACAGGTAACCACCGCATGAGATTACGGCTTTTTCCAGTTAGGGTTCAATATTATATGCTTGATTTCGGTTACAAATTTGTTCCGGTTTGGTGAAAAAAGTTCGGTTTTGCACTTTTGATATTTCCGATAAAGATACCCAATAACGATACGATGCATGTGCAAGGTGGCGGCGGAGTGTCGAGTACCATTATCGGAGTCTTCAAAACGTTCTAAATCTCTCTTTAATAACGGTTTTGCACCGGTTTTAGGTTCGGGTTCTGTTTGACACCCCTGGTGTGTATAGGTTGTTTTGTACGAACTTTCCATTACGTAATTAAGTTGAATTGCCTATTATCCTCATGCTCAAAATTATCGTTTTGGTCATGGCTGCGGTATGTCTGTTCTCTTACAAAATTTGGTTTGCCTATTAAAACTACCCTCAGGAAGTGTCTTTTAACGTATGCACTATTAAGTGGACCTTTATTTGTATACCCTATTATTGTTACAATAGCTCCCCACAGACAGATGTAATTTCACGTGCTTTTGTAGAAATAGCACATTGTGAAAACCAGGGATCCGGGTTTAAATCCCCAGACCTGCCCGTTTTGATCTAGATGAACATCGTACCGGCGTGCGGTAGTATATCACTACTGCGTGGTGCACGTTAATGACCCCAGGCTAGCGGTTGTACTGCTCTGGCTAAATTGCTCATCTATAATTGAGACAGCAGACGCTCATTAAGACTGACTAAACTGCTGGTGGAATAAACATACACACAACATTATTATTTTATTGTGTAATACTCTTGTTAATTGTATATTGTTATAACATAGTATTTCTGATATTTTAGTAATAGTGGAGACGAAGATTTTACGTGTTTTTTTTATTTTAGTTAGAACATACAATGTGTGCGTGTATGTTGTTCTCTCTGTTTTTATTTTCTCAGGGCAAGTGAGAAGTTTAATTAATTATATTTCTCGCAGATGCCGGGTCACGTCATACAAGCCGCAGATTTTGACGGGCTTGATGATTTCTAATTAAACTACACAAAGCAATAATAAATATAATTAATGTGATATACTTCCAACTCTGAACATGTTTTGCGGGATTTTATTTCCAATTCCTTTCATCGCTAGACTGCGCAGCTTTTACAGCGGAGCTGATAAGGGCTAGTTTCCCCAGTGATAGTGTCCCCCGCAAAGAAATGAAGACACCGAACTCTGGACACCTACCGCCATCTATGAGCGACGGCGGGAAGCCACGTATCTAAAAGGAGGTCTTATTAATACGGCGGTCTTATTAATAAAGGCGGTCTTATTAATACGTATGTAACTCGGAACGACCCGCGGATTCCCCATCTTTCGCTTCTACCGTTTGGTATATAGCGTCGCCCCATCCGAAGTCACGAACTGAGTCGCAATATTCGTACGATCTGCGGCGAAGAAAACGCCCGGACATTTTTTCCCAAGCGTTGACACGGGACAAATCTATCGAGTTCCGTTCTCCGGACATCACAAAGAAATCGAGCCGACAGCGCTAAAAACAAATTCTGACTGCGCGGTGGCCGCGCTCGTACGCGTTCCCCAGATGCCAGATCGGTTCGGGCGGCCTGGTTCAACACCACATAGAAGGCCTGCGGACTGCGTCATCGTTAGTGAACTACCAGACTTATTCCAAGTGGCACACACGCTGAAGCTTAGCGAGAGCCGCCGCATAGAGGCAGACGCGTCCGTCGTGGCCTCGCCGCGTGCGAACGCGTCGCGCACGTTATGAAACGCTGCAAGACGCGTTGTCGACGATGCCGATGGGAGGTAGGAGGTGCTGCGCGGGTCCACTTGTGATGACGTTTGGGGGCGAAGGAGGCAGGCCTTGCCTCGTAGGTGGTAGGTATTGCCTGGCCTGGCCAACTCGGCAGCGACGACGTGCCTAAGGCAACGCACGCTCCTGGGTTGGCGGGCAGCCTTTGTACGCGCGCTAATGTGACACTTTGGTACCGCAGAAGAGGGGGCGACGCGAAGGGGGCCCAAAAGCGGACAAGGTTTCTCGCTTTGAGCGCGCCGCGGTTTCTTTTGTCCGTGTCCTTCTTTTGTCCGCGTTCCCGGGCGGTGTCCGGCGCCTTTGGAAGGATCGCCTTCTGGACCCGACGAGGCGGCGTCCCGCGGTGGCGGCCCTGTGTCGGCGCCGGTGTTGTTAGTCTTGCCAGACGTGCGTTCGGAGGGCGGGGGCGAGAGGTCTCCGGCCGACACCACCCGATCCCCGCGGTCCAGACGCCCGGCTTGAGACGTTCCTCACGGCACTGCCAGACCGGGTTCAGGGAACACGCCGCAGCGATTCTGACGCGGGCTTCGCCAGCCCCGTCCATCTCGTTATTGCTCGGCAGACTTTGGTATGCGTTTCTCGATATAAACGATGAAGAACCCGACGCCATATCTGACCAACCACAAAATCCAGTTGCATTCGTCTGACGCATGTACGGCGGTAAGCTGGTCCGGTGGCTTACTGTGTTCTATCTACCCTTCATAAGTCATATTATTTTCCTTTCATTGTTTCCAAAGGGGTTCGCTTTCGCCTCAAATCGTTTACCGTTTGATGAAGTCAGGAAAAGTAAATTGTATTTAGCAAACTTCTATGCGCGAGCACAGAGGATAAACACGAAGGAGTGGACAAGGAGAACTGCTTGTCCTTGTGCACTCATTTTCTCTGTTTGCGCATGCAAGCTTACTGAGTACCACGGACCAACCACAGTGATCTGATTGCTGCACCATTTGCGCCACACTGCGCCAAAGGGCTTACCCTGCTACATCCTGCTACATTTGGCCCAAATGGGGGAAATCGCGCTAACACTGCGCCGAAACTTTATTTCACTTTATTATTAATACTGAAAATATAATGCTTCTCTACAGGTCCGGATCGTTATGGTAGGCTTGTGCGAATTTCGAG
This sequence comes from Ixodes ricinus, assembly GCA_037355805.1. Lineage (NCBI taxonomy): Eukaryota > Metazoa > Arthropoda > Arachnida > Ixodida > Ixodidae > Ixodes > Ixodes ricinus. Next base: position 44,072 of record JAZHYW010053632.1, read on the forward strand.
AGATTTCTATTATAGCCACAAATAACGCACTATCCTATTTGATGTCTCTGTCAGTGTCAAACACTGAGAGTACTCGGAATATTCGCAATATCTTTTACGTTGGTGGGTAAGTTAGCTCTGTTGAGTGCTCTTCTTACCGCGCTCCTGTGTACTACAGTGAAGCGACAACCACGAAGTACGCATCGCGATTTTGCATATCTTGCTTCGCCGCAGGCCATTCATTCAAGGTACAGTCAATAGGATAAATTAAAACTAAATTAGGCGAAGCGGTGGAAGGAAGCTTGGGAATAACCTTAACGACTTTGGCTGGATTGTGTTAAGAAGGCCTACTTATCGATCACATGCCGATCTTTGTAATCATGATGTTCTACGTACAAAATGCCGTTAGTGTCCATTATTCAACCACAGAAGTGTTTTTTTAGATTTAAATTAGAGAATTTTAGTTTTATTACAACCTTCAGAACTTGGACGAAACATCAGTTTGTGTACTCAAAATTGTTTTAACATTATTTCAGTGGAATATGCATGGTTTACATTTTATTTCGCACCTAAAATTATTATTCAGATCAGTCCATATACCTTCCGTCATCAATCAGCAATTTGTAGGCTTGCCTATAGTGCTTCTATGTGAAACTATACAACGTGTCTGCGTTTGAGGGAATCAAACCTGCCGGCGCAGTTGATGCTAATAAAAGGCTGCACAGAACTGCGAAGGCAAAGTTGGCGTGTTTCAGGTTGGATAGACTAACACGCGAATCTTGACATATAATATTCGCGGTGGTACGAATAGAGTTGAAGTGTGTGCTCGTGCTCCAAAAATACTTTTTTTTCCTGCTCCATAGCGGACTTTCGGCTGCTCCAAAAAGTGCTACACAGTTAATCGGGCCGATCACATCACTGCAACTACCCCAGCAACAAGTTGCTTGAGTGCACTGCATCCCGAAGCACAGGTGGGCCAATCTACGAAGGCTCTACGACGGGGTGAGCCAAGGTGTGTTGTTCGCGTCCAAAAAAATAAAAGTGATCCCTCGATTTCTGCCTGATGACGTCGTATAAGTGCCACGCTGTGTCACCGGCCGCGATCCTTACGATCAAGCACCAGGATCGCGACATCCGACAGCTCGACACTCCGGCATCTGAGACGTCATTTTGTGCCACTTCAGGAACAATTTTTATGCGTGGGAGGCACAGGGCACTAAACACACCAGTTGGAGGCACATTCCAGGATCAGTTGTTCATGTCTGCAGTGTCCGCGACTGGCCGCGCTACGACGGAGGAAATCGAAACTCGGCCCTTCGTTCGTTGACAGTCGTCTTCCAGAATGCGTCTGAGCGACTCCGGTCTGACACTTTGCCTAATCACTAAAAATGCGGCTTCCTGCGCTCTAGATACGACGTAAGATAGTTCGGCCGATATCGTTTTGTAGTGTCGTGGACTGTCTTGGCATTTCTTAAAGTCGGAAGACCCTTTCCTAATATTTCAGATAAAGCTTGAGTTAGCTGGCAACAATGGTTTTAAGCACCAAGGTGGCTGAAGTGTCCGTACTCTGAAGCGCAACCTATTTAGTGTCTCTAACCGGTACGGTTTTAACCGAGGTCAAAACGTGCAGGGGTGAAGATTTAACGTAGGGACCTTCGGCTCTGCGGCACGAGCTTTAGCTTCATGTGCTTGGTAGAGCTACGGCGCTACGTACCGTTTCGATTTAAAGCTTTCGACAGATGGTTGGACGCTTACCATTGGCAGCCGTTCCTTCGGATCGGATGGTGATTTGAGTCACGAGCCATTAGCATCATTAGAGTTACATTAAATTATGTTTAAACCAATTTAATCAGTTTTAGTCGCAATCCTTCTCTAGATTTTAACTGCTTTCTTATACTTTGTCTCATCCTACGATGGACTAAAGGCCAAAGCCACGGGCCGCCAGGTCCAATCACGTTCCACGCTATACTATGGCACGCTTAACATTGATTAGGGGTGGACAAATAATGCTCGAATCTAAAAGCGCCGCATCATTTCTATAGCTTCGACGCTGCAAAGAGCCTATATGTCGTGGCTTTCTTTGCGATGTAAAATATTTTGAGTCACTCAGTTCTCTTCGATTCGAACCACTGTCCACCCGTCCCCTCATCAGTGATCCGAGACGCGGGCACCGATACGGTCATCGAAGCGAAATACCGCACAATTTCTAAGTGGATCGTGATTGGATCTCGTGGTCCGTAGCTTTCGCCTTTAGTCCATCGTATGGTGAGACGAAGTATAGCTCTACGCCTTGAACACGTTTTGGTTCACCGTGCTCATTAAATCCCAGGGCTCCGGAAAAGTCAGCCTCTTCGGGTGATGCCCAGGGTGGCGGTAAAAAGGCGAAATACCAACGACGGATCTGACTCCTCGCGTACGCAGCAAAAACTGTCGTCGTAACGGGCATCGGATGAAGCGAGCAAATAAATATTCTATCAATTTGAAACATCGGGGAACATTAACAGTTCACTCGGGGCCTTACCATCTATTTACGTTCATGGCCTCGCCACGTTAACAAAACATCAACTCGGTAGAAGAGGAAGAAGAGGTCGAAGCTCTCGCTGTCTCATTCCATGTTTTAATCACCCCTGAAGAATGAGTCAAGTCGAACCCCGAAACATTGGGAACTGTTTGTTTCTTAGCTTTTGGTATGAGTTTTCTTTTTTTTTCGGATTGTTTCCCCAGACCAGCCAGATTTCTGTCAAAGATGTTTACTTTCAAGTTCTATCGATTTGTACAAAATTTGCTTATTTTGCCCTTTCTGCCGTTCCTGCCTGTACCATTCAACTGGTTTCTGCAGTACGCAATAAAAAATAAACGTAAAAGACTCAGCTATTCCATGCGTCGATATCCTAGGGTTCCGTGCTCAACGTTTACAGCTATACAACCGCCTCTACAGCGACGTTGAACTTTGTTGAACGTAGATTCACCGGCGGTTTCACATCCTAATATGCAAATTTGTAGAACCTTTACGAGGGTCTGGGACGTCAGGGATGTCAGATTCCACGCGGGGCATCTTGACTCTACTGGTGTATGTCGCCCCTCTTTTTCCGGGGCCCATTGACTCGGGCACAATGAGTTCTCCACGTGAACGTCAATCCGGTCGGCGTCTCGAATGCGCGGCTCTCGTCAGCCCAGCGGGTGGGCCCGCTCCTCGACGGAGACGGGACGGGGAGCCCCCGGAGCACTCTCAGTCCGTGGTTCGGACCAAACTGCCGCCGGGGAAGCTGGGCAGAAACCGACGTGGTCAGGAGCGCTTTGAAAAGCTTGGGATTCGTTGTGCGCGGTTGACTCCGTTTAACGTGGTTGTCGCGGTGAGGACCGCTTGGGATAATTCCTGCTCTGCGATGTTTTCCGTCCTTCGCGGCGCTAGCGCGGCGGAGAACTCTCACGTCGTTTCGTATCCGGGTCGAGCACAGCCGATCTCTAGTCTGCATAACTCAATGTGGTAACGCTCCCGGCGCCGCGCAGTGCTTCGATGACTGCCAATCACGCGAGACGCCCGTAAGCTTGCGCTGATCTCCCCAAAAGTTCAAAGCGTCTGGCGGCCGAAACACAAAACACTGAAAACGAGCCATTAAAAAACAAGTTTTCTGTAAAGAGAGTGCGTGATTGAAAGGGCATCGGTCCTCGGATTCAAATCGTGGCCCGTTACCCCGGACTGCCTACGGAGTCGTTGTCTGGGGACGTTCTTGAGTCAGCCTGCGCATCCCTCTCCCGAAGACCTCGGCCGGGCCGAGCAACGGGCCCGCGCACCGTTCTTCCCACCGGGGCGACAGCGGCGACCCAGCGGGGCGCAGTCGGCGGCGGGACGACGGGGGGTCTCGGGCCCCGGCTGCGGTGGCCCAATCGCTTTATGCCCGCGGGCCCGGCTATTAATGATGTCCCCACGGTCTCGTTAGGGTCCCGGAGGGAAGCCCTAATCCAGTTAGGAAGCACTGCGGCGCGCCTCTGCCTCCGCCGAGGGGCTCCGACCCCGGGGCCGAGGCTTCGGCGCCCATCACGGACGCTTCCGTTGACGAGCGGGTGGGGGAGCCAGGCCGCGATGCAACGATGGACGAGCGCCTGCCTGGCTCCGCTTCAGGCTCTGCCCATGCCGGCGCTGCGGTGTCCCGTCGGCCGCGATTGCTCGCCTTGCCTGGCTCTGATTTGATTTTCCCTGGTTTCGGGTTGCGTGTTTGCGCGTTTCGTCCGCTCCCGTCCGCGCGTCATGTCCGTCTCGGTGCGTCCTCGGGGACTTCGGCTCTATCACTGACGTGCAATTGTTCACTGGCGTGCTTCTGTATTGCGCGCTTTTTGGCTCGCGTGACGTGTCTGGTACGTTTGTTTCTCAGTGGTAGTGCGTACGCAGTTATCGTTTGCTTGTCGATGATTGTGTTTTCATTTGAATTAGAATACCGTGTGCGAGGTTTGCAGTGTTCTTAGTAGGCGTTGCAGTAAGGCTTCGTAGCGAAATCTTGCATCCAACAGTAAACGACTGTCTCGTCGCGCTCACACGGTCTATGACGAGATGTATCCGAGGCCTCGTCGTGATGAGTCGGTGATACCTGTCAGTCTTCCGCGTCTTGCGGAGACAAGCTTCCGGCGCGTTGGCCAACTCTCGGTAGGCGTCGGTTTGGATTAGGTTTCGATAAAAATGCGGTGAAAGCCGATTCACCGAAAAGGATATAATTGTACATGACGTTCAATAAATTTCCACTCACTACGTAATATAGTAAACGAGAATGTTTTCACGCGTTGTGTGATTGGGTCAATAAAGACCACGTGTGCGAGGCTTCTTCGCCATCACCACAACTTCCTCCACTCTTAGGAGGTCTTCGTGGCTATCAAACGTTGGTGCCGAAGTGATCCGAACGTTGCGGATTCTCATAATCCACGAAACAAAAATAGCGTATACTCACAGGACTAAGGGTTATGGCGCAGGCTAGCTAGTAAACGCTAATACATAAAAAAAAGAAACGAGACGAGGCAAAGGAAGGGACAAACACAACGAAGTCTCAATACGCACCTGCGTTTGAGACTTGGCAGCTGCGTTTTGAGACTTCGTTATGCTTGTCCCTTCCTTTTCCATTGTCTCGGGGTTTGTTTAAGTATGAGTGTCTACTTCCCGTGAACTCAAACGCTCGCTCGACGCCGGCGACTCGTGCGAGCACGTTTCCGCACCGCACCTACGGGTTGTCCTCGACCACTCTTAAAACAGCCGAAGGGAGGCAGTCAGTCATCCCGTCTAATTCGTGTCGAGCGCCCTCCCCGGCTTTTGAAGAACCTCCGTTCAGCCAACGCGGCGCGCGTGACCCTCTCGCAGCGCCCCACAATCGCACACTCGGCGCAGCATTCAATTTCCTTTTCATCCCGGGAGCGAAAAAGACGCGGATGTGGAGCAGGCGACCGTCCGCGGCGCCCGCCGCGATGGCCCGATGAGGATTAGCGCGCGCGGATCATCGTCGGGCGGCCGTGGTTCGCAGCGGGGCCAACGACGACTCCTCCGAGCAGCCCGACCCGCGGTTCGGAACCGCGGCGGCGCTGTAATTTAGACGTCTAGAAAAGAGCCGGCCGTCCGCCCACCCCGAAACCCCGCGCCGGCTCGGCTTTCACGAAGCACGTGGCCCGAGCCACGCGGCGTCCGAAACCTTCCCCCACCCGCGCGCGCGGGCAGGCCGCTTTTTCCCAGGCTACAATGGCGGTCATTTAAAGATGACTTCCCGCGCGCGCGCCAGAACCACCGCGTCCCGTCGGGGCCCGCTCTAGTGACGTCAGCCTCCGGCTGTATACCCGACGTGGCGTCGTAGCGTGTGCCGGCGCTTATCAGCGTCGCTGCCGGCCGGAGTTGGGGCTCTGGGCGAGCACGCGGTCCTGGCCGCAATTTATGGGCGCCTTGCTGGCGCTGACAGGCGATCCGGCCCGATAGATGCGCGGCCGTGTCGACACCGCTCTGATTAGCCAGGGGGCTGCTCGGAGCGGGCCCGCGACCAAGGCTCCCGCTCGCGGAGACCACTGGGACGCGGGCTGTTCTCGACGTCCGGTCTCGTCTTCGGCGCCACTCGTCTTGGGCCAATACATCCTAGAAGGCGAGGCCTTCATAGTACGTCGTCGTTAGTGGGATCTCGACCTGCCCCAAGCGGCAAACACATGCGCAGTTCGACGAGAGTACTCCGCGGTAGACGGGAGTACGCCACGGCTGCTCTCCCCGCCCCTCCTCTCGGCTCCCTCCGGTATGCGCGTGTGTCGACTTCGGAAGGCGCTCAGTCGTGTGCGAGCGTGGACGTTGCGGAAGACGAGTCTCGAAGACGTCATTCCTATAGCTAATAACGCCATTCGGTTCGCAGACGCTATGTTGGCGCTGTATATCAGCGTTCCGTTGCGTGTGACCGGAACCCTGTCTACGTGACTCTATATATGGATGCCGATATACGCACTGCTGTGCCTCTAGAAATTCAGGAGTTACCCAGAGGAACCGTTGAGATCGACACGCATCGGGATTAGAAAAAAAATTGTTCTTTGCATGTCAAAAAATCTGACATTATGATCGCATTGGAAAATTTTAGTCTCACCTAGTCTCACCTCCCCCGATGTTGGCGACGCCTAAAGTGTAGACGACGATAAATAGAGAAGAAAAGCTCAGTGAGCTGAATGGTGGCGGCACAACTGACTCTCTTCCACCTGTACAATCAGTACCAAAGTTTCACCCAACTATACACGGACGGATATACCGACAACATAGGATCTTCTTCCGCATTGTTATACCATCTTCAGACATAAATCGTTCCTTTCGATTATTACATCGATCATCATCGATGGCAGCTGAGCTACATGATATATATACGTATATGAGTCATCATTACAATTTATTCGGCAAGCAGGGAAGTGTACCATCTGCAATGACTCTCAAGTGGCTCCATACAATCAGTGAGGGGGGATCGGTGGCCGAGTGGGCTATACGCACACCAGCTCGGAGCACGTGGAGCGAACGCTCGCGCTGCAGAACCCAGGATCCTGGGCTCAATACCTGACCCTTGCCCGTTTCGATCTGGATGAGCATCGTACCGGCGTGCGGTCGTGTATCACTACTGCGTGGTGCACGTTAAAGACCCCAGGCTAGCGGCTGTACTGCACTCGCTGAATTGCTCATCTACAGCGAGTGACTCGTCGCAACTTTTAAATCGCTTACCAAGTACACGCTGTATAAATATCCACACGACCCCAATTGTTATTACAATCAGTGAAATCTAAAAGCGACAACGGCGGAAATATTTGCAAAGTTCTGATTGAAATGACGGCTGCCATGCATGCAGGCCACGACATTGCACTTCAGTAGGGCAGAGTGGTTCCAGGGACAATGAAGCAGCAGACTCGTCGCCAAAAGGGCACACCGGGACGGGAAATACCAAGGTGTTCCCCTTTCCTGTAGAAACACTCGGAAAACATTAAGGTCGGTGGTACGTACATTGTGTAGTTCTACATGGTTTGGCGAACATGCTAAACGGTCCATTTGTTTTACAAAATCGACCCTCAGATAAAATTCTGCGTACCAATTTGCCTCACGCGCATGAGCAGCATGGGAACACTACGGCACAGGCTTTATCTCAGCGTCGCTTGCACCGACAGCATTTTTACACCATTTTGATCGTTAGGACTCTTCACAATGTGGACGTGGACAATCAGTCCAAGATTAAACTTATCTCTTTCAAAGATGCTCAATATTGAGAAAGTGCTGTAAAGAGCTCAATGTACGGCTTATGGAATCATTTCATTTACATTTTATTCTACATAAGCCGTTGTGTGAAGCCCGCAGCCCGCAGCGCCAGGCCCTCAGCGCACAGAAGCTGATTGTGAGGAACGATGGACAAGCTTTTGAGGAGAGAGGATTTATGGCCAGAGGGTCGAGGAGAATTCGGCACAAGCCCAGTCGTCACAGCCCAACTGGACACAGGTGAACTCGTCCGATAGGCGAACTTGTCACAGGGCATCTCGTTCGAGCACCTCTTGTCATGCCGGAATATTCGTCACACGGAATGCTTTTATTAGAACCAGGATATATTCATGCAACGCGAGGAGTGACTTCGGTACGGTAGTAGAATGGGTCAGTAGGCGTCTTCCGAAAATCACGTGCCGATTATTAGAAGTTCAGAACCACTGGACAATCGCCGAACAGCTGGCATTGTGTAACGTGCAAGTCATTCCGATCTAAGACAGCGAACGTCGCAGCGCGGCCAACGCTGGGAGCCGACGAGCCAATCAAATAGCGTCGAAAGTGCTTGACGTCACCGCACTCATCACCTATTTCTCCGGGTGTTTTTTTGCCTTCTAATCGAGCCAAACGCATAATGTAGGTCGTGACGTTGCGCTTTCAGTTCCGCCATTGTGCAGGGATTTCCACGGCCACCAGCAGAGGGCACTCTTTTCTGAAGGGGCTTCAAGGCCCGAAACATGAGAGCCACAATTTGAGATGCAAGCCAAATAATTATGACATGCATTCCCGGAAATCTCAAATCGACTTGAAATAAACGCCAGCAGAATGAAATGCACGTGCTCGTTATCATATATTAATTTATGTGCAGCCATATGCCTCCTATATACTTTTCAAAGCCCGGCAGATCGCCACGAGAAGTGGCCGCCGAAATGAAAAAGGTGGAGCGGCAGACAACGGATGAGAGGAGAGCCACGTGACTGGCGCCCCGCTGCGGCGAGACGCCGAAACACACTTCTCCCGAGCGAACAAGTGTGCTTCGGGTCCTCGCCGCTGCAAAAGCTGTGCGCTGACGTCCAGGTTCCCCGAGAATGCGCTCTTTGATGCTCTGTGCTACCAGATCCTCGCGCTCCAAATCTGCGACCGCGGGGCACTCTATGGCTCCGTCGTCGAACTGCCAGGCTTTGCGAGCATGAGGGGGGCGATGGTACCGCCAAAACAAAAACCGCAGGGTTGGCGCAGAGGAGTTTGACAGAGAAATCTTCCCACGTTAGCCCTCGAGCGACAAGCGTCTTGCAAGGTGCTCGCTCGCGCCTTTAACTTTCAAATCACGCGGACATCGTTTTGTGTTTTATTTTTTTTTCGCAAAATATTAGTTGCCTTAGCAGCCTTTACACATTTGCAACGGTTGCGGTCTGCTAGCAACCGAAACGATCGTAACGACCAAAACACCGCTACGAGTGTGACTCCATGTGACTGCGTCTGCCAAGCTACGCCTTGCATCGCTGTTGCCATCCGTGTACGGCGAACACATCTTCCCGGTGACCTTGTCGTTTTCGGTGATTTCGGTTTCATGCGAACGCAACCTACGCATGAACGTGTGAACGAGATTTTAGGCTTGACAGTATGGTCATATTCCGGAGGCTAGTAAATCCTAGAGACCGAAACCCTTCTTTTATTGAACTTATGCAGAAGACATACGAAAAATGTGTTAGATAACTAAATGGACACTTCTTGCAATGTTCCAAAGTGCGCTGATTGCGGAAAACGATCTGGAACGCCACGAAACATCCGGCATTAAGTAGAATTTGATGCGAAAGGTCGCTTTACACTGTTTTAGGTTAAAAAAAAGAGAACTGCGGTACAAGCGGTTGAGGAAGCGCAAGTGAAAAAAGCAAGAAATAAAACTCTCCTTTCCAAAAAAAAGAAAAACAACGAGAAAAACATTTACCGTGCGTGCCTGTGTGTGTGTGTGTGCGCGCGCGCGTGTGTGTGTGTGCGTGCGTGCGTGTGTGTGTGTGTGTGTGTGTGTGTGTGTGTGTTTCATGCTCCGTCGTACTTGTACTTCGGGAGAGTGGGATTATTGGGTCCTCAAAATATGTATTTGCGTCACCAACGGTCCACCAAGACTGGCGGTCTCAGGGAAAGTTATTTGTTGCCACCAAAACACTGATGACTTTGCGACCACCAGTGTTCCGGTGACGAACGGTCGCCCCGGGACGGGTGTCCCTATGTCGAAATGACTTCTCTGATCTAGAAGACCGGTGTGACCAGCAGTCCTGTGACAAGTTTTCCGGTGACGAGCGGGCCGGTTCCCAGGGCCAGCAATATTTGGGTTTGATCCACAAATATATATAATTGTCTTCTTCACTATGTCTTGTCGTTTAGGACGCGGTTGGAATAGGATATGACTGTCTGCTTCGCTTTCTGCTCGCCACCATACTTGAAGGAAACAAACAACATAAAGGAGCGGCGGCAGTGCCGGATTAAGGCATTTGGGGGCCACTGGGCTAAGGCTGTTATGAGGCCCTTACCGATGATAAAAATAACCATGGTGAGTATGATGATGATGGTGGTGATTGTGTAGCGGAGGTAACGATGACGACGGAAGTATGTATATTTTACCACGTTGTTAAATATAAGTATGTTTTATCTTGTGATTATTGTCGAGCCTTTCTAGATTCGTAGGTTCAATAGAATTCAAGCTTTCCTTGCAGGCACTGAGGTGGACGCGATTGTTGGTTAGAAACTACTTCGCAAAATACTTAACCGCTCTAGTACTTTACAATATAGTAATTTTGAGGGTGCAAAATTGAAATCAACTAAATATTGTGAAAAATATTAAAAGATATTTTGTAAACATCCAGCAGCTTCACAAAGAAAACGAAATAACTTCCGTTGAAAATGTTGGCTCTGTTCATGAACTCGTTGAGTCACAGCCAGATATTCTGAGTATCATGCCCTGGCAAGCTTTAAAAAAATCTATCATTATCTCGACTTGTAGCACAGGTGATCGCCTTGCTTGCATGTCTAGTGGCACTATTACTCACACATAAATTGATTTATGCAACAACCAAAAGAAGACGTGAAAAATCCCCTTTAAAAGAAAAAACAAAATTTCGCTTCTCCCGCTTGGCATGCCTCGCAACTCGGCAACTGCCACGAAAATAGAAGAGCACTTATTCTCGTAATTGTTCCCAATGATTGGAATGTTCCCAATGATTGGTAGTGTTCTAGCGTCTAACTAACCCTCTTAATAAATAATTGCTGATGATGAACAGTGAAGGAAGCAACATAGGCAAGAAAAAGAAATTGCGTTGGATGAAGCAGTATTTATGAAATCAAGCTGCTTCGTGAACGCTCCTCTAATAACTGAGCCCCCATTTCACAAACAACAGACTTCTACATTTAAACCATAGGAGAAACTGCGTGCAATCGACATCGACATCGACATCGACAACTGTCACGTCCAAGCATATTAACATTCAAATAATTTACTATAGAAATCAAGTAGATACTTTCGAGCTCTTGTCGTTCTTGAATGGAGAAATTTGTTTTGATCACATTTAGTAGTAATCTTGATCCTCTTAGATGCCGCAATCAGCGGCCATTTGGATGTACGACTCAGAGGTTTAAAAAATAAGAGGCCATCCCTCGTAGGCAAGGTGGTGAAACCGTCGCAGTATTCTCATCGGTCGGTGCAGAGGAAAAGTGTTCAGTCGCGCTGGCAGGCCAGGACACCGACTCGGGAGCACTTGCTTGCAGTCGAGTGCCCTTTTCAAACTGTTCAGGGGCGTCTCAAGAGCCGGCTCCTTGAAACGCCTGCCTGTTGATAGTTATGACTTATGAGGACGGTGTAAGGAATATTTACGGGCACCCTTTTCGCTTGTTCCAAACATGTCGAATTCTGGAAACAAACTCCGTATGGAGTTTCGCTATGAGGTTTTAACAGGACATGTGTGAACCATCATGTATTGCTCGAATAGCCTTCGGCAACGCTTCCTTATCTCCCGGCCCGCCATTGTCCGTAAAACACGCCAACAAACTCCCAGTAAAAACAAAAAAGAAAAAAGAAACAGGAAAACTTTATGATTGCTATTTTTCATTGAGCTTCAATTAAAGAAAGACATCAACGGAACCGCCAGCGTCGACAGCTTTGCCCCATCTACCAAGGGGCCCCCTCACATTTTGTTGCTCTGGCACGCTCTTGTACAACAAGCTCACAAACGCAAGCTTGTCTATGGACAGAATCTTTAGTGCATCCTTGCTTCCCTGTTGAAAAAAGAAAAGGCAAGAAAAGGCCGTTGTGCGCCAGGGGCCCTTCTGAGTGTGTGTGTGTGTTGTTTTTTTTGTGCTCTTAGTCTCCAGCTATCTTAGATGAAGAAAAAAACCAAACTAGCATTTTCGGGAAATGTCCAGGGGCCAGCACTGTCCCCCTGGCAGCTTACGGCCCACGATTGCAGCCCCCTTAACCCGTACCTTAATCCGGCCCTGGATCAGCAGCTGCCCAGTTATAATGTTTGGAGAAAAAAAAATAGTTGTGAACGTTGTTTTAATACAATCAACCAAATGCCTTGGCGGTTGTTCTATTCTGAGACCTATCATCTGCAGCCTCTATCCACTCGCTTAATTTCGTCTTGAATTATGGATCCTGTTTTGCATAAGATAATGCGTAGCTGAGCTTGGCCTACCTCAGTTATACACTATTTCACCTTATGGTGTGCCGCGGGAAAGGCTACAAGCGCGAGCTTTTTGCTCTTGGGCAGATCTCAGTGGTACAAGCTCTCGTGCATTAACTAAGGGTAGCTGCTGCCAACGCTATGAGCTCGCGCGGAGGAAGATCGAACGCGGACGATTAGATTGGTCATCGCGTTCCGCCCCTGCCAGCCTGCCAGCTTGTGCCTGCTTTACGAGTGGTAACTTCGGTGCGCCCCCGAGTTTCCCACCAGCTTCAAGTCGTTCTAAAAAGAGCTGATTTAGTGGTTTTCGATGACGCTCTCTAAGTTTCTAATTGAAACCATATGTCTATTTTCACTGACTAAAAAGTTAATTAACGAATTTGAGGTAATTAGCCGACTTATCGCAACCATTCTCCACCCATATAATGTCCCCCCTGGCCGTATAACTCACCTGCATAAACCGCGTAAGTGTGTAACTTTCACGACTGCTTGTAAACAAATCTGTAAATCTGTAGCCTAAGATCCTCAGGATTTGGCATGAAAGTTTTCGAAAATTCTAATATGGCAGTCATCTATTTCCATGGGTAGTCACACGCCGTGCCGTCGCCTGCTGTGAACATCAAATGAGCGTGCGAGCAACTTACAAGACGCTTTTCTCGCGAGGAGATCGAACAGTCACGCATCAAGCTTGACAAGAGTCCTTTTGCCCAAGCTGGGGCACACGCCTAAATCTGAGGTTTCTGCTTTCCAGTATATTAATTCATGCATGATCACGAGTAGATTAATTTATTTTCCGTTTATTTTAGTCTCATGGTGGCCAGGCACACTGTTCAAGGACCCCGTCGCCCCGGAGGCCGCCGCCAAGCCGAAGTCGACACAGTCTACTGTGAGGTGTGCGGTGGCCGCGAACCCCAGGCCTCAGGCGAACTGATGGACCTCAGTGAGGACTGACCCATGGGACTCAGTGCGGGCATGCGGTGTGCGTGTGTGTGTGGGGGGGGGGCTTTGAGGCCATACCAAGCGACGGTGTTCCCGAAGCAGCCTTAGCGGCGCGTCGGAATCCCGGCGTACTTCGATTTTTAGAGAGGGGTATGGCGCACCGTGCTTTCACGAGGGCGCCTATCAAACCATTTAGCCGTCTTGGCCGCGAGGCAGCTATTTAGTTGCCTCGCCTCAGAACACGATCACATGGTCGTGTCGCCGCGGGATCGATCGGGATCTCGAATTCGGCTCCCGACGTGCCGCTTTCTCTCCTAGCCACTGGATGGCGCTGCAGGCGCCCCATGGCCAGAGCCAGAATAACAGCGCGGAGTAGGTGGACTAACTATTGGCGGGCACATGGCAAAACGCCAAGCCAGCGGAGTTCGCCCGGCGACTTAGGGCGTGGGCCGTCATTTGTGACACAGCGTCGACCAGTCTGCGAGCCTCAGCCATCTCACGAATGTCTGCAGGATCGGTTGAGGCACATGGACGCGTGAGCCATGGCGCAGCGAAACGCTTTTAGCTTTGTACGAGACCTCGAGGAGTATAGCCTTCAAAGCGGAGACACGCGCTCGTGACACCATGCGGCAAAGTTTGTCTGCACTGCTAGAGCGGCGTCACGGAAGAGCAGGTCTCCGTTAAGAAGAAAGCTAAGTGCCACAGGGTGAGGTGCGCGTGCGTCTTGAGACGCGGAGTGCCGACTCAGCAGGGCTCTGAAAGCTATAGCTTCGTTTCAAAACAGTTATCTGCCAAGCGAAGCCAATATGCTAGAAGCGCAGGGACCAGCGCATTGTTGCATTTGCGGCAAGGACAGGCGTTTTGCGAACCAGAACATACAGAGCGAAGTACCAGGAAATGGATACAGTGTGCGCTGCTTGTGGAGAGGTGGACGAGACGGCATGAGCACGTGCCACTCTACTGTAAAGGGCTTCACGACCTATGCCTGCCGAAGACAACATAGATTTCGCGAAGCCATGTGGGTTTTAGAGCCCGCGAAGGATAAGCTCGGCATTACAAGCCACATGTATGGCCAGACTCTACTCAAGCAAACGACTCTAAGCGCATGGCGGCGAGAAAGCACTCCTCGCCGATCAGCTCGGTATTGTCGGGTTAACCGGGATGGCAAGGGTCTCTTATAGCTTCGTTTCACCTTCCGTTCAGGCGCAGCCGATGCTACGATAGTTATATGACGATTCACACAGCGTCTAAGGCTTAATCATGGTAAGACGTAATGTGGCTAGGTCTGTGTTAGCTCACCGCTGAACCGATCACAAACGGCTCAAGCCTAGTGATTTGCACTCCATGCCATCCATCCATCAGGTCGGGCGTAGCCTCGTAGCATCCGCTGCGTCTGGACCGGGAGGCAACAGTCTCTTAGGATTCCGGCCGGCGCTCAAGAAAGGCGAGTGCTAGCAACTGCTCTCGGGCAATAGCGGGACACGAGGCCTAGAGGCCCTCTTTGTGTTAAGCTTTGGGCTTAACGTACGTTTGTAAATATTTGAGTAATGTCGCGTGTGTTTGTAGTATAGATTGAGTGTTTTGTAGCGTTGTGTTTTTATGTACCAACAAACGGGGAGCGGAATCCCGCTCCCGTGAAAGAACCAGGCTGGACTCGGGTTGTTGACGGACCACGTGGGGAACGGCGTATCGGTGGCGGTACTTGCAACTCATCCAAATTGTGATGGAGCGCCGTACTAGGCGTGTTAAAATAAATATTATTTTTTCCTCAAATTGTGTATGGTAACTTACTGTTTTGGATACTGACTAATCATGTTGCATGAAAAAGTAAATTGATTTTTTTCCGGAAAAAATACTTCTCCCATATAAAAAAAATCAAGTCCTAATGCGAGTGCGCCGCGTGACGAGTATTCCGGCATGACCTGTTGAAGCCTGTCCGCTACAACGTGTCGCTTAGTGCATCTTAAACTTCACAATTTCCAGACAAAAAACAACAAACAAAACAAAAACAACTGTGGCCAAAATTACTAATTATGGCGTTGATTGTCTCGAATTCATTGAAATAACCAAGGAAAGACTACGTCATTTTTGTCCTCTGCATTTTCGACACTCCGTACGGTGAGGCAACCACTCTCGCCCTCAGTCGGGTCTTCTCGACACATTTCCAATAACGCCGACCCGAATTTCCTTCGCAGCGACCATCCCCGAAAAGCGGCAAAAACAAACCGAGATTTTATCCGCTTTCCCCGAGGGAGTTCAAAGCCCCCATCCCCCTGAGACGGCAAACCGACGAACACGTGTCCGACGAATTGCCCCTGACGTCCAAGACACGTCACCCTTCAAAAACCGCTCGGCGCGACCCACCACCGCAGACCACGTGCGCGCTTACAGGCGCGGGGTCCGAGCCTCCTGGAGGTTCCAGCCCGCGAGCTCCGCGAAACTTCTCAACGCAGAACATACCGCCGCGAGGGAAAAAAACTACAAAAACCATAAAAGAGCCGGCGGAAATCGCGTCCGCACCTGGCTTCGTACGCCGAGGGAGACCGCGGACCCGACATGCAAATGAGGAACCATTTGCATGCCCTCACCCGATTTGCATCAAACGCGATAGCGCGAGCGCTGCCGCCACCTCCGCGCGCTCGCGAGGCCGGGCAGGCATACCCTCGGGAGACTGCGCCGCGCGTCTCTACGTGCCCGTCTCCGCCGCAGCCCGCGCCGTCGTCCGCGCGACCGTAATCTGGGACGCATTATACAGCAGCCGCGAGTCCACGCGCGGCGTCAGAACCCGCTGGAGGCGGCGACCAGGGGACCCGCCGACACGCATCCATATGGATGCGGCGGGAGAGGAGAGACCGTGTTCGTGAGGCAGTCGACAAAATGGTCGTCACCCGCCCCCGTCGGTGCGACGGGGGAGAGCCGGTGCAGACTCCGCCGCCCGTATCATGCGCGGGTGCAGGAAGCGGACGCCGGGTGCCTCGGGAACGTTGAGGTGCGCGCGCCGGTGTGGACCCCGTCTTCGACAGCGTGTTCGGCCGGTTGTCGAACAATGGGGCTGGATGGCTGCCGCGCGGACAGGCGGCCGTGTCGGAGCCTGCGTCCGACATTTCGGGAGGGGGGCCGAGTGATGGGTTGGCGGGCGTCACGCCGGGCTGTGCCCGTTTTGTCATGCGCGTATACGGCTGTAACGACGAGAGATAGGGGAGAGAGCTTTAAAGCACTGTCTCGCGGGGGTGCCCGGGCCTCGATCAACATGTCGGCGAGAGAGCGTGTGCGTGTAATGGTTGTCCCTCGTTATTTAGAGCGCGTGTAGGTCCTTTTTTTCATGCTAATGGGCGTACCGAATGGCAGAGTATGCGATCTCTCGCTGCCTGCTCGACGAGGATGTCCTGTCATATGGGGAAAACAATTGTTCTCCTCCTCAGTGTAAAGCGAACCAGAATGCGTCAACCTATAGTGTATTAGTGCGAAAGGACACGTTCGACAAAGGGTGACATTTGCTAAACACACGTAAGAATAGCAGAAGTGCCAAAGCTTTTGTAAAACGTAAGACAAAAAAAAAAAACTATATTGGGAAAGTTATGCGGAAGAGAAACCCCACGTCAGGGTGGAACAGGTGGTGAAATCACCACCGTGCCTTTGCTTCTGACACAAAGCGAAACTTTATTTTAAACTCGCGCGTAGAAGTACGAAGACATTGGACGTGCAGGTCTTCTCGAACGGAAATCCAAAACACGAACCTTTCTTCCCCCGCTACCCTGGCTGGACGTTATTCCCGCACGAACCATGGGCACGCACGAACACACACACACACACACACACTTTCCAACAGGCATTCACACATGTAAGCACCCTCATACAGACAAGTATAGTTGCAGATAAAAAATAAAGCCCACGCGGCTACGCAGAGCGACATGGCATACCCGCGGTTAACACAAACCAGAGCTGTACACCCGCACGCAACCACGGATCCCCGGATGACCGAAACAACGGACGGCCAAAACTCGAAATCAACCGGAATCGATTTAAAATTCAGACGGCGTACACACACCCGCCCGCGCGCACGGAACGCGATACTCTAGAAAAGAAGTACAACGGCGGCATCCCGAGGAAAAGAGCTCGCCGTGCCCGCCGGCGTTCTTCGCCGACGACGTTGAGGGCCCCGCGAGAGAAGAGCGCCGAAGCGTGCTCCGCGTGCCGCCGTTCATCGTCGTCGGCTCGCCGTCTTCCCGTTCGGTTTGCGTGCCACACCAAAGAAAGGAGCCAGGGAAAAGAGAAGAAGAAAGACAGAAAAAGACGAAATCACGTTTTGCCCGTTGTTAGGCGGCGGCGGCGTGTGGCGTCGCGCTCGCTGCGACGTTGAAAACGCTGCATTGCCGCCGGGGAATCATCGTGGTTCTGGAGGGAAAAAAAGGGGAACGCTTCCAATACGGGAATGTCGCGGCGTTTTTTCGGGAACTGCGGCGGCGCGCCGTTCGGGGAAGAAGAGCGCCGCGATCATGCCTCGCCGAGTCCATTGGGTTTCCTTGCTTCGGCACGTCTCGGCGGATTCCCCCGCAGGCGCCGCGTCCGTTCCTTGCCGGCCGAGCCCGAGACTGCCGCGATGCCTCGAGTCGGCTGCAGGCCCACCTCAGCTGGACGCAGAAGCTTGTACGGTACTCGATACAAGAATCAAGTTACTCGTAATCTATCACTTTCTGGGAGCAATTTGTAATCATTTGATTACACTTATTTGGAAGTAATCGTAATTCGATTACTTTTGGAAGTGCTAAATTACATAATCATCGTTGCTATATTTTTTTCTCCCCTTTGTAATTGACGCATTTCTTTGTTTCTACGAGGATAGTATTACCGAAGTTGGTGGATTGAGAAGATAAGCAGCTTCTAGTTCGCTGATTCTAATCCCATAATGGACGGTATGAAAGATCCGTTTTCAAACCGTGAAAAAAACAACAACAAAAAAACCTGTCGTTTTGAAAATCTGAATTGATCGGAAAAGTAACGGCTACTTTGTCAAGTAACGGTCAATCATTTTTCTTCTCGAGTAATACAGTATTCTAATTGCATACTTTTTAACCCAGAGTAATTGTAATTGTAATGGATTGTTTTCTTCGACTAACGCGTACGAGACCTTCTGAATGGCAACGCGCATAGCGGTGGCTCAGTCAACTATATATTGCGCCGTAATCGACCGCTTTTAAAAGTCCGTCGAGCAACATTGGCAGTTGCCATTTTTTTCTTTTTTTTTGGGGGGGGGGGGGGCACGAAGCGTGTTATTGGATCCGAGTTTTTGCCATAGCTGACGCAGCACACAGGTGCCAATACAAGCTCAGGGTACATGCCCGAACAATGGTGGACTCGGATGAATAGTGCAACAGCTACTAACTAGATGGCGCGCGCACTTTTGAAGGGCTTCTCGCTCGCGTCTGCTCGTCCGTGCACACCCCGTGGCTGGGTCCGTCAGCACAAGCGGTTTGCTTGCCGTGGCAACAAAAGTGATTACAATATTAGACGCGAGCGCTAACTCGGAATTAAATTAATAGAGAGGGGACTTCGCCAACGACCGAGAATAACGAGGAAAAATAAGGCACTCGAAATAAAGGAATGTTTCCTACGGGATAACGTTACCGAGGGTGGCGCACGTCAGGCTGCGAGTGTACAGTGATCCTTAGTGATTTACCTAAAATCTACTAATTGACTCTCGTAATATTTACCTTGGGTAGAATGTTGCACCGAGATGTATGGATTGCCTGTCGTCAGTAAGTATATGCCGTAGCGGTGTTCAGAATTAAGAACACTAAAGGTGAGTTCGAGATACCTAAACTATACGCAAAACAGAGCGGCGGAAGTCGCACCCCGGAAGTATGCGCCAGCCTTTGCCCCGGCAACTGCGTGCAGCGAGTCATCGCGAGCGTGAAACCACAGTCGCTCCGCTCGCACATCATGCAAAAGACTTGGTCTGCTGACGTGATTGGCAAGAATAATCTCCGGACGCTTTTCGAGTTTGTTGCGAAAGCGTGTTCGATCCGTACACGCCCCCTAATAATATTAAAATAACCGAAATCTTTATTTCCATTGATTAGGATGGTGGGACCCGAGGAAAAAAGCACCCCAATGTGCGGCTTGACTGGTCCTTATAGTCGGTGACAGGTCAAGAACGAAGTGGAAGCTCCTCCCACCTCTTTCCACTTAGTAGAGCGAACGCTTTGCCTTCTCTCCACCGTTCGCTCTGCTAATGTGGAAAGGGGTGGGAGGAGCTTCCACTTCGTTCTTGTACCTGTCACCGACTATCGGTCTCTGAATGGTCAGCTGCAACCGTCTGGGGAACTATAGAAAAGGTAACACACACACACACACACACACATATAGAGACACGCGCGCGCACACACACACACGCGCACACGCACACACACGCACACGTGTGTCCGCGCACACACACATCCGCGCGCGCACACACACGCGCAAACACACACACGCGAGCAGACACACACACAAAGCAACAATTGAAACTCACGCTGACTAGGTATCTTAGCCTATCAAATAAACAAAACAAAGAAAAAAAAATAGAAATCACGTGCAAAGATACAAGCGCAAATCTTTTTAGGTTATACAGTCAAAATCCACCGTATCAATAAAAAATTATGATTTAACAAATGTTGGGAGTGCAAATTTAAGCATTTGAAGTCCGTGGTTCGCTCGCTGAGTGACCATCCTCCGCATGTCTGCGCGGCGAGTGGGGCATGCTGGTGAACTTTGTTTTTTTGTCCGATCAATGTTGCAGGCCCGTCGTACAAGAAACACGCCTCAGGCGATGTCTACAGGCTGTCTTTGTACGATGTACCAGCAGGGGGACCGCGGCGTTAGGGTCACGTGGTCCTGGCTGTCTTCTCGGGCGCCCCCTGCTTTGGACGCTTTTCCTCTGCTGAGTTTTCTGTATGGCGCCTGGAACGCGTCTCCGACTAATGTGTTTACCGCGTCCGAAAAAGTGGTCCCTCGATTTTCACCTGATGACGTCATCCAAGAGCTGCATTCCAAACTTTACCCAAATTGATCCGAGTTACTCTGGCGGGTCGTGTCACATGGGAACACAGATTGAAAATCGCTGGGCGCGGGTAGGTTTTGGAACGCCAAGGTATAAAACCCTTACCCTGGAGCAACGTTACTAAACCACTCAGTTGGGAAACTGCCATAGAGACTGCTCTGAAAAAGTGGCCCCGATCTGTCCTCGCGAACCGAGCTAATGGCGAACACAACGCCGCCATTTCTCCCGCAGCGGCCACTCGAGGAACCGCACGTTACTTCTATTTTTGGCTTTAATCGGCCATTTTGGCGCCGAAACAGATACAGTGGAAGAGGTTACAGGGGTGCCACCCCCGTCTCCCCAGCGGACGCGCCGCGTCTTACTACCGAAGTTAAAATGCACCTAGGTCGGGACGCGCTACCTGAAAGCACCGCTGAGGCATGGTTGTATAAAAACAATATTAATTGTGCCGCAAAACCTTGCAAACTAAAGATTTTAAAAACATCACGCGCCCTTCATTTTGTACTAAACTCCAATAAATTTCATACAAAAAGAGTCTTTTCCGTTTGTTTTTACGCAAAAACATGCTTTCTAAAAGCTCAAGGTGACCACAGTACAGACAAATGATAAAGAGTGGCGCTGTTGTCGTATTTAGCTCGGTCTCGGTGGACGCCAGCGGCCCAGGTTTCGACGGCGAGTTTCCCAACTGAGGGTTTTAGTAGCGCATTGCCCTGGAGTGAGATCGAGTAAATTTTTGTAACACGGCCCAAGTGTCATTCTGTCGCCCACTGTGATCCTGGCGGCGTCCCAACAGCTGTCGTGTATGTGGCAGCCGCCTGTTCTGCTGCAAGTCGCTCTCCAGTGTGGCAGTCCACGGGAAGCTTTGGCAGCCAGAAGTTGGGACGCCAAGACGACAGCGCAACCCGCGTTCGGTTGTGCTACACGCAGCTTCTCGTAAGCATTTCTACGACCAACCGCCAGGATCGCGACATGCAACAGCGTGACACTTGGGCTTCTGTGACGTCATCTGTTGCCACTTCGGACCACTTTTATTACGGATGGTCAGAATATGGAAGCTAAGCACACGAGTCGACGACGCGCTTCAGGCACCATATAGTTTCGGTATGGCGGACTCAAGACAGCCAAACTTCTCCAAAGAGCCGACTTTCGTCTCTTGAATTCTAGCGACTATGGCGCATTTTGACGCCGAACATGAAATTGATGATTGGAACGCACCGGCTAGGGCGAGTATTTCAAAATGTAGTAGTGAATTTTAGGTAATTCGTTCGATAATTATCGTTTTACACTGTGTGCCTGGCGTCCGCCGTGGTGAGTAACTTTATCCCGAAGAAATCTTTTTTTCCTTTAATTAATATTACTTTAAGTTTCCTTCTTGGTTAAGCATTCTGAATCGCTGGTAAGAACTTCCTATCACCTGCGTGCTCACTCTCCGCCAGAAATCGCAACCGGAGCCTTTTGGGCCTCAGCCCGATGCTCTGCATCAGATCGATACCACCTATAGAAGACAAGGCCGCACTGTTTCCCCTAAAACGTCATCGCCAGTGAATCCACGCAGCGCCACCTATAGCCTGGCCCAGCATCGCCGTCAGCTCGTCTCATAGCATCTCACAACGAGCGCGACGCTACTCTCGTCGAGCTGCAGCTCGTTTCCCGCTTGGGGCAGGTCGGGGACCCATTAACGATGACGTCATGAGGCCCTCCTTGTTTTCTTGGTGGTTCTGGTCAAATGGACGCTTCTGCGTGCGCCAGCTGATGGATGGCCTTACGTTTTATACTATACAGTTACCACGTGCCGATACTCTCCATACTACATGGTGATGTTGTATGTAAAGGATGACAATGAAGAAACATTACGTTCTTTCTCACTCCCTGAAACGACACTTTAAAGTATCTTGAACAAGTTTAAGCGCTCGCCCCTTAGAGAATGCGTTCCGCGGATTATAGGACGTTGGCGATAAAGGTCTCTGCCAATATTTCTCATAGGCAACCGGTATCACTGAAGCGTATATATACAGGCGTCAAGTCCTGCCTTGGAGTGGCGTTTTGGCCGAGTCCAGTGGCCGCAGTAGCAGCCGATCGTTGCCTTCTCTAAGCCGCCACGTACTCTGACGTCTGCTGGACTGCGCGAAATATCGTACGCTCCGAGTGAATCAGCAGCCCCGTGACTAGACATATTTCAAGTCCTGCAAGCTTGTTACGCGCCGAAAAAAATGCACGCAGTTCCCCAAATGCGGGTGCGTCCATTTCACTTTTTGTGCCGCCTGATGGGGAAGTGGAGAATAGTTATTATCTCCGATAAAAGCGCCCTAGACAGGGGCGTGAGGCAAACGACGCTTTTAGCTCGACGCCGTTTTAAAGGATGGCGCCGTGATTGCGTATAAAATTAAAGCTCCGGGCCCCGATCCCCTGCAGCCGAGTCGGGCTCGCGGGGCGTCGTTGCACGGCAGCGATCGAGTTTTTAACGAGCCCCATCGCAACGGGATTAGTCGAAGGTGGCGCGAATCGCTGCCGAGGATGCAGGCGTTCGTCACGCTTGGAACGGGCTCCAGCCGGCTCCCGCCGGTATCCTCCTCTCCGTTTCATGGACACGCGTTGGGGGGACACGCCGACCGCTTCCCTGATGGCGCCGAGCTGTAAGCCTGGTCGGCACTAAAGTCATTGGATCCTGGGAAAGTATCGCCAAGCTCTTCGTTCTGATCGCCAGTTTGGCTTCATGGAAGGAGCAGTTTCTCCCTGAACTCTCCGTTATTAGAGAGCCGATTCAAATTCGCGCCGACAAATTGCTTTGTAGAGACTTTTGTTTTGTTCAGCGGGATTTTATTATTTACACACCGGCTAAAGATGCCCACGTCTTAGCAACACCACCTCATGCGGCATCGGTGCTTGGCAACATAAAAAAACAAATTTCTTTTTATATTGAAATAAGCGAGGAAACAATATTGCTGTAAGATATCTGTGAAGATAAGCATGATCAAGAATATGATTGCAAACACACTGCCAAACAGTAACGCTTTCAGTACGATGGCACCCACGTACTTTATTTTTTCCTTCTTCTTATTGTGTAATATTTAAAAGGACCAAACTGACGATTGTCATGGCAACGGACACCGATCAGCCAATCACCTTGCTAGGTTTCGGTAGTTTGTATGTTTGCATCTGTTTGTGTCATCTAGCATGGCAAGGAATGCAATGGCGCTACCTTCCCAGGATCCAGCGACTTTCGTCGGATCGAAACAGGGGGACTCTGTGGCTCGGCTCGGAGGGATTACGCCGTTGATGGGAATCCTTGGCCGGCTTGTTGGAATCATGGTCTTAGCTGAGACTGTGGGAAAGAAAGCCTGCCAAGCCTGCGACGCGCGTGCATTTGAGACTCGACTTTCCTTGCCACTCAGCTTGTGTCCTAGCTTCGGCAGCGCTTTCTTAGCTAAGATTTTGTTTCTATACTCTTCGCCTCAAAAACCGTAGTATAAAAAAAGCCCGGCTTTTCGCGGAACAATATAATGTTCACTCCATGCTCTGATCAGGATATACGTAAGTACATCATAGACTGGCTTTATGTTATTAAGGCAAAAGCCTTATATGTCCCATTAGGCGAAAAGGCGGCGTCGGCGTTGTGCCCGAAAGATGGCCATAAAAATACTTCATCAAGCACGCGCCGCTCAAGGTCAAAGCGGACGTGCCTCAGAAATAAAACACGAAGAAAAGCACAGCAACGCAGATGCTTCGTCACGGAAGCCATGAAGACGGTGGGGGTTCGCCGCGCCTGCGCAGGGGGGGGGGGTAGGGGGCGTGATGTCACCGCCGGAGCGCCGTGTGCAAAATAAAGACGTGGCGCGCTACTTGTAGGAATGCGCAGCTTGCAGGAATGCCTTTCACATTCCTACACATAGGCAACCTTAAATGTCCTCGGCGTCTTTTTCTATTTTCATCAAGGCGTACACGTTTTATGCGTCAAAATCATAATTTGTTCGTCCAACACGCGGGCCACTCGGGGATACCTTTTCTGGGCTGTTGTTGCTGATACGTCTTTATAGAATCGAAAAGGGTTACAAGGTAACCAAGGTTAGACCTTCGTGGCCTTCTGTTGTCGGAATGAAAGAGAAATGCTAGACATGGTCGATGGGCAATCCAGTCAAAGCCACGGGGCACGCTGCCCTCTCCAATTTTGAGCGCTGATTAAAGCCATGCGTGGGCTCTCCTCCTCTCCCCGGAAATGCCAGGTAAAGTTCTCCCCGAGTATGTATTTGATTTGCCCGGCTGATGCGCGCCCGATGTCGTACCGAGGTGACGGGGCATTATTTGTATACTTCAGGCCACCTTGCGAAGACCTCGGGCCAGAATGAGACGCCTTGTCTTCGTCATATGGAGCCCATCCTCAATCGCGGCGAACATTAAGATATATTTTTTTGTTCAATGATCGGTATGCAATCTTGATCAAATTTACTTGATTAAAAAAAATGATGGGAGTGATCTCTAATGCACCTCCTGATTCACACACTGAGACCAAGCTTAATAATCAGCAAATTTTAAAAATGCATACCCTTATGATTATAGGGCATGCATCAATATAAAAAAATGAACAGAAATAAGGAACTGTGATTTCACCAAATTAGCAGCTTCAAAACAGAATAATCCCTTTTACCTTACCCGCCGCAGTGAATATTAAAGTGATCTCACAGGCAGATCTTGCTATGGGCAGCAAATGCTTCGACACTTAGCTCCGCGGCTGATTTAAATCACCTTATAAATAGGAACATGGATCTAGGAACAATTTCTAAAAAAACATTTACGTTGCAGGATTTTACAAAACTGAACATTTTTAGCGTATATAGTTCAGAAGCTTTCTGTTCTTGCTCTGGTTCCAATATTGATTTTCTACTGTTACGTAAAATACTGTATAACAAAATATTTTTGTGCGCGTCTTTTTTTTTTTTTTTTTGTCATTCACTGTAGAAGTTGTTGATCTCCCCAACTGCCTATGGATCGGAGGACTCGTCAAGCTTCATTTTGAAGCTTTATTTTTCTCCCCACCATTTTTACAAGTGGAAAATAAACAACATTATTGTTTTACTATAGTGAAAAGTCGCGATTTCAGAAGCCATCGCTTTGCCTTCCGACTTCCGACGGGTGGCCCGGCTGAAACAAGCTTCGTCTCGGTGCGTCTTCGTAATATTTGTGTTGCGTGTATGTTTGTACAACCGGAAGTTAGTCATCTCCGATGAGCGTCTGCTATCTCAGCTGTAGATGAGCTAATTTAGCCAGTGCTGTACAACCGCTAGCCTGTGGACTTCAACGTGCAAGACGCAGTATAGTGATGGACGACCGCGCGCCGGTACGATGCCCATCCAGATCGAAACGGGCAGGGGTGGGGTTCGAACCTCGACTTCGTGACCTGCCGCTCCTCTCTCGGAAGAAACGGGAGCGGCGCTTCCGCGTGTCCGGGCGTTTTTTCCTCGAGTCCCGAGAAAGCGGCTCTCTCGGGGGGACCGAGGGGCGGCCGTCCCGCGTCGGGAGCCTCCGAGAGCGGGATGGAGGAACGCGTTCTGCTTGTCATTAGTGCACGCATGCGCATAAAAGTCGGGTGAGCGGGAGGAGGAAGAGGACGAAGGGGCGCGGAGAGAAGTATCTATTGTTCCCTCGTTCTTTCCTTTTTTTTTTTTCCGCGCGCAGAAAAAAAAAAGACGCACATAAAAAAAGGCCGGCGATAAACAATAAAAAACCGGGAGAGCGGGAGCTCTCCCGAAAAAATAAAAGGTCCTAATCGCCCCACTCTCGGTGCCTCGGCACCACGCGCGGCGCGGAGCTATCCCCGCGGAGGATCCGAGCATTTTTTCTTCCTCTTCTTCCATTCCAGCTCTCTAACAGCTTCGTCGTCGTTCGCATTTCGTTATGATTTTGGTGCTTTTTTTGGCGCCTGTCTCGGCGCTTGGGCGAGGCTTTCCGAGGGGGGGGTTGGCAGGCCCTCGCCTCCCCCGAGCCGTTTTTGGGCGCCCGAAGCGCGCGATGATGGATTGATATGGGCTGCAGTGACGATTAATGCTTCGCAGAACACGGTCCAGATTACAATAAAAACTTGCCAGATTGCACTTGAAAAGGGATTCACGACTGCTTCGCGCCCCCCTCCCCCCCCTCGCCTTCTCCACTTTCTCCTCCTTGCCCTCTTTCGCGCTCTTCCCCAAACGCAGTGCGCACTGTTTGTTAGCGAGTTGCCGAGTGTTTTCCTCTTTATTATTATTATTTATTATTATTATTATTATTATTATTATTATTATTATTAGTAGTAGTAGCACTAGTAGTAGTAGTAGTAGTAGTAGTAGTAGTAGTAGTAGTAGTATTATGAGTGTTAACAACTTAAGGCCCCAAGGCCGTTAAATGTTAAGGTTTATAAAGGTTTATTGCGAGTAGCCGTAACATATAACGCTGCACGTACCAATTGCTCTGCACCAGTGTTGCCTGTAACGCGTTACAAGTAATGGCATAGCCGGTAACTTGTTATTTTAGTAACGTAGTAACGTACTCGTTACGCTTTCGAAACAGTAAATGAATAACGTACTTGCGTTACTTATTTCGAGTGTCGGGTAACGTAGTTACATTACCCGTTACATCTTCTTCCCGAGAGTTCAAGAAAATTTCACTTCAATTTTCTTTCGTGTTTCTAGGCGCCAAGTCTTATGAATTCTCGCACTCGTCCCACGCACCTTTAAAAGTTTGCCTTTCGATTTCCCCACGCAAACACTCCCACCTTAAAAAAAAAAAAAAACTAGCTTTTACGGGTTTTTTTTTGTGTCGAAACGTTACAGATATGCTTACGCGTATCTGTAACGTCAAAATAGTGAAACGTTTCAATTCATAAATAAAAGGTAACGCAAAAGTAACATGCGTTCCTTTTTTAACGTTAACAGTAACGGCAACGCGTTTCTTTATTCTCAGTTAATGCAGGTCTGTAACGCGTTCCCTTTATTTTGTTGTAAAGTAGGTTGATAACGCGTCTCCGTTTATATTGAGGTAACGTAGGACTCTAACGCGTTCCTTTTATTTCAGGTATCGTAGATCGAGGTAACGTAGATCGGTGACGCGTTCCTTTTATTTTGAGGTAACGTAAGTCGGTAACGCGTTCCTTTTATGTTGAAAGTAACGAGAAAGTTATTTCATCACCTTTTTTTTCTGGTAACGCCTACAACACGGGTTATCACACCACCGATTCACACCAACGGGGCAGAGCCTACGGTCCGTGTCCGACGCCCTGGCGAGGTCGGTTATCGGCTCCACAATCTGATGTCAACACAGTTCGTGGCTTTTCGACAGGAACGTTTAGTAGAGCGTACGATAGAGCTTGGCGTTGTTGGCAGGAGCTCGTGCCGTCACTTTAAAGCGTTAGATTTTCTCTCGCATCCCTATCGGGATGCGAGGGGAAAAAGCCTTAATATTTGGGCCGCAAGAAAATAATGCGACCACCGAAACACGGCGCGACATACTGATTAAGTAGTGACCTTCAGGGCTCCCAGAACGGGTTAGTACCGCATGAAAAACTTGGAATCCTAACCGAGAATAGCGCACGTCATCCGCACGACGCGAATAGCGCGGGCGCCGCATTAGTCGGATTTTGGCAGAATGGCCCCGACGTTTCCTCCTAATAAGGACTCCTCAAAGAGGCGGCGGCTCCGAATAGGATTAATTATTCCGAATGCGTGGTTCAAGATAATTACCGCGTCCGCGATTATTACGATCGTAAGCTATAGCGCACGAAATCCTCGAAAATTGGCTCCGCTAAGTCGAAGGGGCGTTGGCTCGTCCGAGCCGGTGGGGACTTCATCCGGCCTACTACGGAATTCCACAGTAATGACCTCGACTCCCTACAGTTTTATGACAATGTGGATTTTGAATTCGCTGCCAGTGTGAGTATAAACCTTTGGAAAGAGAGGCGGATATCGCACTGTATTAGCATCCGCACAAATAGACCTTTCCGGAAATATGTAACGTCGACCTTACTGTCTTCTTGACGCATTCTGACGTTGCGATGTATACGGCACGGCATGTAACCAGAGAAGTCTGTTACTAAACATCCGATAATGTTTTTTTAGAGATTTAGAACTCCATTGAGTCCACGAGTGCGCACTCAGTGCATGCGCACCGGATCGCGTCGTGCATCGAGCTCTGCGCGCTATCCAGGCAGGCGAATTCCATTGGCGGCGAGCACGTGCTCGCGTGCACGAGCGCGGCACGAGCGGCTCCATGGCGGCGCACCAAAAACATTGACAGGTTTGCTTCCACAGGGCTTTAAGGAAAAGGGGTTCTGACGTCGCTCGGCGCTATCTTCACACTAAAAAGGTAAACCTGCCATATGGGCTGTTCGTCCATCCTCGCGGCACAAGTGTCGCGATGGAATCGGAACGTACCCGACTAGACTCGTCTTAGTCTAAAAATGTTACGTAAATTCCAGTGACGCCGGTCGGGGAGTCATCATCGGAAGGCTCCGTTGTTCCAAGTAAGCTTGCTAGGTCGATAACAATCACGAAGGCGCTAACACGACTGCGATATTATCTTCTAGAAATCGCGCTAAGGCAGTTGCGCATGCATGCGCATTCTCGTCCGAAATCGGTGCGATTTCCAGTAAATGTGCGATTAAAATCGCAGTCGCACTGTCGCAGCGGCTCTGCGACTGGTTTCCACCAAGTTGGTATTTTGTCGCAGAGTCGGTGCGATCACTTCATCGTCAACCAGCCGTTCATTAGCCAGCTTTCATCCGCGATAGTTGCGTATTCGAAAATAAATTTAGACACCTTAAAACGTTTGGTTTAATGCTTAATTATTAAAAATTTCTAGTTACATATTGTATTCGTAAAACATTTGTGTTTATTAAGACGTTTTTGTTGTATTTTAGGCAAAGTCAAACGCGTCGCGTCCGTGTCCGAACAGCCGGCCGCGCCGACAGAAATCGCGCGGTTGTTGGAGCATGTGAAACCAAACATTGCGATCGCACTCGCTGCGTCGGCTGTCGCACCGATTTTTTTCGCAACAGTCGCTGCATGTGAAACAGGCTTAACAGCGACCCCATCCCAACGTTCAATTAGCTTCAGAAAGGGAACGACATGGTTTGGCTCGCTGTCATGTGCGGATGACGTATGTTGGAATTGATTTTTAGTATATACATTACCAGAACATGTCCTGACAAATCCAAGCGAATCGAGCGTTCGACCGAAATCTTCATACAACATGGGGAAATGTGTATAGGTTGTCAACAGAATATTGCCGTCGCCCATTCAGTCCTTGCAGTCATCGTCGGTGTGTCAGCCCCTGTAAGAAACTAACAGATTATTCCCGAAAAAGGCTCGAAGTACTTTTGTGATAGAGTGGCCTGTGGAATATGGTGGGAAGCTCGGAGCTTTTGCGTTCCGTCGCCGTCACACCTTTAAAGCGTCCAAACGTCAGGGCGGCAGAGATTTTGCGCGATCCGCGCGTTCTCCTCGTCGTTCTCGTGCAGCACGCATGTGAGTGGATAGATGGCGCGATAGTAGACACTGACCGAGGTTAAATTTGAATTAAATTGGCTTAAACACGATTTAATCTGGAGCTAAAAATGCTATTTGGGTAGGTGGCGCTGGTTACCGCCCGATTCCAAGGGAACAACCACCATGAGTGTACATCCATCCATGCAACCACGCTTACCCGAGGAGGGTTTTCATCTTCTATTAACAAGTGCACGTATTTTAGTTGCACTGCGGGAGACGTGGCGCCTGGCAATGTGGATTTGCTATAAGGAATAAAGCTCATACGATGCGGAGCTGCTGCTGAAGGGGTTTTCACAGGAGGATGCTTTTCGAGAAGGGATGTGCTTGACGTCAGTGATCAGTGGAGCCAGCGGGGCTCCCTCCCCGACTCAGAGCACTCACATGAACGGCGGGGAACCGAGAGATGTTAGTGTTATCAGACGCATTTAGTGGCCGCACTCTCGACAACAGGGCTCTGTTTACGCTGACGAGTGTAGAAAAGTGGAGGCGTACGACACCATAATGGCGATACGCGATCATGGGCAGCAGCGCTCGTGAGCTCGGCTGGTGGTGCAGTGGTGCAACTTCTCGGCGAAGGCTGTGCAGTGTCTCACCTACGGTGGAAAGAGAGAGAGAGAGAGAGAGAGGTGTCTGAACGGCACCGCCTGTCCACGGAGCGAGTGTGTCGAAGGTTCGATGCCATTTCTGACAAACTCCGTGAGATGGCGCACCATGACAGGAGCTCGAGGGACCGCCCTTATTCGCGCACACGTTTTCAAAGACGCCAGGCGCGCGGAGCCCCAACCCGGCAGTACCCATGCCGGGGGACGCGCGAAGCCAAATGGAATTTCGGCCCCTTTTCTGGCTTTGTTGCGACACCTTTCTTCTCTCACCGTGACCTCACCGGGTCATCGGCACTTTCCAACTGCGACACCCTTAGCGGCTGCAACTGTGAACTCTTGAACCTTGGTTCTGTCCTGGATCCGTCGTCCGCTCGCAGGACACTGGGGTTTTTTAGAACCCACATTTAGTGAGCCGTTTTTCTTTTAAGGATACTCCAGTTGTGGATTGCCTCAAACATTTCTAGTCAGAGATATTGTTTTTAAAAAGGTGTTTTAAAACAGATCTTGTTTCGCTTTCATTTTTATAACCTCTTCTACAAAAAAAGAAACACATGAGAACCAAACTCTTCTCCCTGTTCTCCATGTGCAAGCATAAAGATTTTCAAGTTTGCAGGTGGCCTCGTTTAACGATGCACATTTTAGACCCCTGTGCACTGCGCGCACGCAGGGAAAACCAGAAACCGAACCTGCGAAGAAAGCTGCTTAGACCCGTCTCGTGGAAAACAACTTTGTCAGCACCTCCGCAAATAAACCTCGTCGAAATATACGTAAAAATATGACATAGCTATTCACTTCAGGAATAATTTAGACAAAGTATGCAGCGAATGTTCCTCGAAGTGTGACTCGCTGTTCACAACGGCGTGTGAAACCACTCCTAAATGAGCTCCGTCCTTTTGGCCCCGGATCGCGAATTCAGCGCCAAGCAAGCCCTCCTCACGACGTGCCACAATAATCGCGCCCCTTCTTAGCCCCAGAAGTCCCGCGCATGCGTGCCCCTTGCCCGAGGGGGTCCGTAGCGCAACCGAGGAACGCCGGAAGCAGACAGAAAGCAGCGCAAAAGACGAGACGAACCGCGCGCGGGCCAAGCACTCGGCAGGCAGAGCGGACCCAGCGTCGCGTAGTCCGACCCTTTGTTCATGTGTGCCGCCCGCCCGCACCCGACGCGCCTTCGCACAAGGGCAGATTTCGTTATACGGCGCGGTTTCGGTATATGAGCTACTTTTTTCCCGGCGGTGGCGGGGAGGAGGGTGGCACATTGAAGAAGGACTCCTGGGGTCGCAAAGAAAGGGGAGCGCGGATTAATTATCGCCGCTCGGCGGAACCCCAATGAGAAATATTTTCGCCACTTGGGAACGCTTCTCTTCGGCGCGGCGGCGTCGTCACCCTCGCCCCGCTTTCCCCGGAAGCTTTGTGCTGCGAGTCACCCCGCTCTACGAGGCGGTTCTCTTCGCTCGCTCGAGTCTCTAAGCAGCCTGGGAACACGCCCCCGCCCTCAATGTTTCGGGCGTCGGACCCCGAACGCCAATTTATTTATCTTGGGCGCGAGTTGACTCGCTTCAGCTCGAGTCCCTCTTACGCGTGCGGGTCAGGGACATCTCCGTCCGGCCGCTTGACCGCGCCCTTCATTCGGAGGATCGCTGCTTACGTCTCGGTTGCGTTTGGAAGCGTCTGCGTGGACGTCACCGACGCAGAGATTGATAAGCTTGGTTAAAGAGGCGAAAGAAAGGACTATCAACCCTGGGACTGAATTCGAAGGTGAACCTCGAGACCAAAGTTTGTTAAATGTCACACCAGGATGTGCACGATCAAGAGGTGGACTTAAAAAGAAAAAAGGGGGGGTGGGGGTAGGAACCGTCTTTCTAAAGCATCCCGGTGACTTCTCTAGGGAAAATAAACTACATGCACAAGCCTTTCTTTGAAAAAAGTGCTTAGATTCTTGGTGAAATGGCAATTCATAGGTCAACAAAAGATATCTGGGCAATGTCTCAGCCCGTGGTGTTAAATTTCCCTGCAAACCCTCCCTCCCACCCTCAACCCTCCCTTGACCCATAAACGACTCAAGGTGAAGGCTATCGGAGGAATGCCGGAAGCAGTTTCTATCACCAGGATACTGCAGTACGGGAATCCGGAATCGGGAAACTGGAGCAAGGAGGGGACTCCGGCCAGCCGGTTCATAGCTATAGTTGTCTTGTCCAACTATTTCTTGGTCCTATTTGTGTTATTCTCGGCGCAGGTTTCCTTAAAGGGATGCTGAACCGAAATGTGGAGCTCACAAAACAAGGCTGGAGCGATAGGCGGAACGCTGCAAAACCCATAAACGTAACTCATACAGCGATATCTCTAACGGATGGCCGTATTTTTGGAAAAAGAGCACGGGATTGAACATGGCCGACGAGGCCGACGAGAGCCATGTAACGTCGCGATTCTCATTCACTCTCCTCCTCCCCTCGTCCCCTCGAGCAGGTGAACCGAAGGGATGAGGAGAGATAGCCAGGCCGCTTCCCCTCATTCTCTAATGTTCGAAGGAAAATCATGACGTCACATTCCTCGCTTGATCGCGCCCTTCTTTTCCAAAAATACGGCCATCCGTTTGAGATGTCGATGTACGAGAGATGTTTTGGAGTTCGTAGCGCTTATAAAGCTGACAAGGATGAGACGTTTTTCAGATTGCGTTGCAGCATACAGGGTGTGAACAAGAACGCGGATGCGGTGCGCGCGTTGCTCAGCGAGGCGAAAGTTCCAATATGGTTCTCGCAGCCTTGTCCGAGACGTGGCTGATCGATAAACCATTTCATCCCTGGAAACAGTCTGATGCCCCTTCCGAAGACAATATAAAACAAGAAAAAATACATAATAAATAAGCCTACATAAGCATTTAAATACTAAAATATAAAATGAAAAATAAAGAACCATAAGGTGAAAAAGATATATTTTATTCTTAAGTTGAATATTTTACTATTTATGACATTACAAACTGATTCTGCAACGATCATCCATATGACTGTTTCAGCGACAACCGGACAAACTCTGTAGTGACCCGAGACACTTGCGGGAATTACGGCGGCGAACCGTGAGATCTGAAGACGAGAAGCTGGAATGAGAATTTACCGGCAACCAGTAGCAGCAACTCTTGGCAGTGACTCTAAGAAACCCGCCCAACTATCCTCATGTTTACAGACGCCCGAGGCATGGCCATTTTAAGGTCGGTCGGTGTCCTCAAGAGGTTGAATCCAGGTGCCACTTTAGAAACTTTGGATTCGACGACGAAACAGGTGAACAGCTGGTTCTGCCGAGCTGGATGGCAAGACTGGTGATTTATTACACCGAAAATCGTTATCCACAATCCGAGTATAGACCAGACTATTTGCACATTTGTGCATATTGAGCTGTTTATCAAATTACGCTAATCAGGCACCACAACGCTGTTTATATGACGGTGCCGTCCGCGAGAAGACAGCCTATCTGAGATATTTTGTAGGCTAAAACATTACAACAGCAATATCAGGAGGCAAGTATTAATGCGCGACCGGTGAAAAATTAAGTTGGCAATTTCCTGAAGCGGCGTTGTCTGTGGCAGATTTGATGGCGTCCCGCGCAGATTATTTGTATCGTGGTAATCAGGCGAATAGTCGGCAGATCCTGCATAGACTCCCTGCGTTAGATTCATGCCTACAGTGCCTACGGCGGTGTGAACCCTCCGATACGGCCTGGAGCTGTTGTTTGGCTGATATCGTGGACTGTTTCTGGATGTGCTATCATGTCATTACACAATGAACTGCCGTGGAACTGGTTCATCTGGTATAGTGCTTTTCGAGCACGGTATTTCACGTTATGAATGCAAATGACAGTCTATCGTCTTTTCCTCCTGTGAGGTTTAACGGTTTCACGATAACAAGGACAGTAGACATCGCTCTACTGACCGCATAAGTATTCTGCAGAGGTTGCATTTTTGAAAGAGATGTCATAAGCAAGAAACGGTGACATAAAGAAACGCAACCATTAACGGTCAACTGAACAATCCCATTAGCCACGGCGGAGTGTACACAGCCAGCGCACGCAATGTAGTTTTGCGACATAAATAAGATATTTAGTCTTTTCCGCTTGAGGTAACGGTTTTATACCGGCTGTTTGTTTGCGGCGGCCGTTATGTTGTTGAAGCGGCGTCCGGCTTAATCGAGAGTCACGCATATCCTGCTTTGTACAGCGTAGTACCAGACGAAGTAGTCGCAGGTAACCACAATAATGGCAGAGTTGTGTCCAGCGTCTCCAGACCGTCAGGCCCAGCCGAGCAGTTGCACGCCGCCGCCATAAGCGTCCGGATACGAGGGCGAAGGCTGGCCTCTTCAGGGTTTTCACCTTTCTGGGTGATCGCCACGGTACACCTGCATCCGCTTTGATGTCCGCCTTCCAGAGCCACCAGAACTGACCACCCCAGAAAGCGTTCATCTCTGAAAGGCATAAGATACCAATCCCACGGCAGGACTGCTGTAGGTTCGGCTGGCTGAGCTCGACTTTATCATCCCCTGGTGATGGCCAATTTATTGAAGGGACCGACTGGCGATCCGAGCAAAGAGTGGCGTCGTCATCTTCGCCAGCTGTTGTCTCCGGGCAAGCGGCGACAAACAATAAACACGTTATCCGGACCTGGGCAACCTTGTGTTTCAGGCCCCTGTGCGGGAAACCCAAGGTCAGGTGGAGTTATAGACTTCAGCGCCAGACGACAACATCTTCGCCACCCAGACCATAAGGTCACAAGAAACCGTGTGTAACTGGTGTATCAGCCATCGGCAGAGGAGGCTGTTGCCAGCAGGTTATCGGCGTGGCAATGGCCTCATACCGTACTTTACCGCGAGCGTCTTTGTACTTACAGCGCATAGAGTTTTACCGAGCACCGCCCCTGAACTTCCGTCAGGTCTGACTCTGCTGTTCAGCTCTTCAAGGCTGCATAGATGGCCTGGTGACTTCCGCCACCGACGTTTTCAAACATAACGCCAGCTGGCGAAACGGTGCCGCGACGTCGTGAATCCGGTAAACAATGGTGAGAAAGACATTATGAATAAAGAAACGCGGCAATAACATCAGCGTATTCGTGAAGTTAAGATAAACGAGTGAAATTACAGTACGCCACTTTAAGATATCAGGCTTCCAGCAGTTACAACAGCACCGTGAACAAGGCAAGGTCCAGTTTCATTAATTAACAAGCGGCGGTGTGGGTCTTAAGGCGCTATAGGACCGTGATACTGGCGATGACCAGCGACACAAATCTCGCCTTTTAACAACTGGCCACCAATGTGTTTTGTCATACATCCAGTGAGATAATTGGGCATCCTTCTGTTCGCCTGGTGAATTTGGCGAACTCAATTTAACGCCATTTCACCCATACCGCCGCCGCAGGTAAATTTCGCTACCGGCGATGATAATACTGCGCGTGGCAACGCCAGTGCTGATCCGCTGCTGACATAGCGAATGGGGTTCACGACCATCCCACCTCCATGTTACCCATGCATAGCCCACTTCCATGCTGTCCTTTTGCTGGCTCAGCTGATGTCGGCAAAGCGGCGCACACTGATGTATAACCCATCCCAACGCCTTCGTCTCCAGGCAACGCGCCAGGGCCACAGAGCAGGCCATTGAGCCGTTAATCAGTTCGCACAATGGCGACGATTGCGTTTGAATCGCGCTGATAAAGAAATAGAGGATAGCTCTTTTTGCAACGACGCTGGCACCGGGTTACACCACGCCGACCTTCCCATTAATTCAACGTAATATAATACAGCAATCGAGAAAAAGGCTGATGATTGCATATCTTTGCAGCACGTCAGGCATCTGTCGCCAACAGCACTTCAGTGACAATCCCGCGACCGCCAGTTGTTTCCAGAACGATAAATCGCCGAAGCAGACCAGAATCAGCAAACCAGACCGGAGCGCGAGCAGTTGCTGCGGCAGCGTATTGCTGGCCTGCCTGCTGCTGCAACGAATCGCCGTTTTCGTCAGCATGTTGGTGTTGCCGCCTGCCGCTGCTGCTCAACAGCATCAACTTCCGAGCAAACAAAGGGAAGTGATGCCAGCGTCGCTTTGTATTGCGCGGTAGTGCCAGCAGTTTTTCCAGCGGCATTAAAGATCAACGCGTCAGGTCACTGAAAGAATACCATCGCCGGTGAAGTCCAGAGTGCTTCCATTATATTCGCCAGTCTGGTCAGAACGTCGCCAGTCATCACTGTAGTAATGCCGGGAATTATCGGCGGATAACTCACTATCGCGAAGAAAGATCGGCGCTGGAAAGAATACATCACCCAGCATCAATGAAGATTGTCGACAGCGAAAACAGCAGGCGAGTTCAGTTTGTTTGCAGGGTGACAGTAGGTCGGCGACGTCCGTGTTGCTATCAACAGGAGATATCAGCGAGGCGATGGTGATGGCAAGGGATTGGAGTATTGTCGCCACGTCGTATTACCACTATCAGACTGGAGTTACACTGTCCATCTCGAACACGGCGAACGAGGCACAATGTCGGGTATCCGGTGAGGGGCTGGATACAGGCCGCAGAGAATAACCAGCGCGCCGCCCGAAAACCAGAGCCTGGAAGAAAGGTAATCTGCAACCAACGAACGGATACTGGCGTTAGGCCTGATAACGGAGAAGAGATCGGCAGAGAAGTCGTCTGATCCAACAGTCCGGGGCCGTTCGTAACATTTCCAGTGCGACGCTTGCCGCAGGATGGTCGCGCGGTTGGTGAATAAAGCGTAATGCCTTTCAGATTGAATTGCTGGACATGCGCAGCTTCATCAGCGAAAAAATATTTTGACCTGGCACTTTGTTTTGCGAACGCTAACCAGACTTCGATGGTCTGAATTTGCTGCAATGTAATTTTCGGCTATATCCGTCTTCCGCAGGACGCCTGGCTTCAGGTGAAGACATGAACAGCATTTG